>ML819844.1:116522-157063 GCA_009831015.1 Picea engelmannii | reverse complement strand
AGCGTCCCAAAACCCCTGTCTGGGCTCTTTCGGCACCTGAAACGGTCGAAAAATGAAGAAGATAGCCTCCTTGAAGTCTCCCCTTCTTCTTTGCTGTCTCTGGTTCTACAATCTGCACCCTTGTTCTCCAAACCTGACACACATGCTCATTTAAGCGGAAAAACCAAGACCCGTACGCAACCGTGCACTGGTACAAACCGTAGAATGGTTAGGGCGCCTCCAGACCTTAACTGCCTCAGCACTGGGTCATGTGGCCCATGGGACCAAAGGCTCGGCATAAAAGTCGTTTGTCGTTGGGCAACCATCCGCGCGGTTAAACACCAGTCAAAACGGAAAACACACGCGCGTTAACTAATGGTTATTAGAACCCCGCGCTTATTTAAATTACATATAATAAATACATTTCAATTGCAATGCAAATGTATTGCAATGAAATGGAACGCGCGCCAACAATTATACTATGGTCATGTCATATATATATATTTTCATATAGCCACGGGTCGGGGCTAAGCCCCGGCCCGACCCCCTTTCCAACATAAACAAATGAAAACTTAAATACAATATTGTCTGCCTCCATAACAAGGAACAATCAATGGAACTTTGGTTAGCGGAGAGTCATGAAAGCTTTAGTGTGTGGGGAGGTCCGGGGGTCGAACCCCGCGGCCTCCAAACCATTTTACACAACACAAAAATATAAGCCAATCACATAACGACACGTGTCAACATATCACTGGCCAATGAACACCCAACCAAATTGTGCCACATCAACAAGCTGCCATGTCACCATGACGGTACATCCCTCCACGTGGCCGTACGGACTGTACGGACAGGTACAGTCAGCACCCCAATTTTTTACCTGTTTGACTTGGCGGTCAAATCGCGATATCTCCTCCATACAGACTCCATTTGCGAAAATAAATATACCGCCGGAATCAGGAAAACGAGACGAACACAATGGTACTGTTTTCATCTCAATCCGAGCAGTTTGAAAATTGAGCAAATTTTGATCCCCTGATCACTCATGGAGAGTTTTTCTCACAGATACCTTACGAACGGGGGGGGGACAAACATCATTCCAATCATCACTTTTCACCAAGAGTTCATAGTGATTCCGAAACACACTCAGTTATCCAGTCAATGATTCCATGACCATTTTCACTCATACATTCCGTTATCCTTAAGACAACCATTTCACCTTCCCGAATCCTGTTTCCACACCCTTTTTGGTTGGTGTACTTGGTTAGCCTGGAGTGGGATTGAAGAAGCGGGTTGTCAGGCCATGAGTAGTTCTCTGAGTGAGATAATTGTTGGGGATTGATTTCTGAAGGTGATAAACTGCAACTACAACGCTCTGAGACTTCCGGTCCGACCTGTTGTTGAAGCCCTGGAAGGGAAGTGGGGCAGCCGAGGGATTGTTGAGCAGAGAAGGGGCACACTTCCTTGGGTGGAACAGGCATGTATGGAATGAGAGGCTGTAGGCTATTAGTTGAGTGAGAACCTAAGATAGAGTATTTCCTGTTGTCCATGAGCCTTAGCCTGGATAGGAATCCATTTACCCTGCGTGGAGTTTAGTCCCAGCTCGGGGGTGACTCA
Source organism: Picea engelmannii (assembly GCA_009831015.1). NCBI lineage: Eukaryota > Viridiplantae > Streptophyta > Pinopsida > Pinales > Pinaceae > Picea > Picea engelmannii. Next base: position 155,470 of record ML819844.1, on the reverse strand, counting down.
CTCTTGAGAGTGATGAACAGTGTAGTCTATGGCTGGGAGGTTCGTGGACAGTTTGTAAGAAGTTGGTGACAATCTTTCTAAGATAAGTGCCAATTGTATGATATACTGATATGCTGTTTTATTTTTTACATGCCTATGTTACGATTTTATCATATATGTGATTATGATTGCTTGTGTGCTTATGGGTAATTTCCTATAAATGATGCATATCGGTAGTTACTGTTATTTTAATATAAAATTCATATGTTACAAAAAGTAATTGTTTGTTTATGTTTATATGTAAAGCTTTCGTGAGCATGCTGTATGTATATGTTTTAGTTGCATGCAGTCTAAAGAGTAAATTTAGGTGGCATTGCTTAGTTGACTACTGGGTATGCTACTGTATGTTCTGCAGTATGGGAATGAAAGTGTTCCCTAGAGTAGCATGGCCTGACCTGATGGCTGAGAATGTTACCGACTGGCGTCAGAGCATGAGTGGTTTCTCTGGAGTGGCGTACCCCAGCCGAAGGTTGGTCGGGGGGATCGTTACAGTATGGTATCAGAGCCTCAGTTCAACACTAAGCTTGGATGGGCCAGAGGGGTGCAATTGAAGTGAATATTCACAGAAAAGTAACTTCGAAGTGACCAGAATTGGAGTCATGGAGTGTCCTTGGAAAAGGTTGGCGTACTGGCGCGCGTGGTAAATTTGGCACCGAGCGGGAAAACATTGGCGTGCTAGTGTGTGGGGTAAATTGTGGTGCCACACGGAAGATTATTATGTGTAGATGCATGCGCTAAAATTAGCCTTCCACGGTAAGCACACACATAGTAAGGTGCACATGGGGTGCACAAGTATTGCTTAACGCAGAGGATTTTTGTTAGTACGTGCATAAGTATGAGTATAAGTGGTTTCGCATTGGTGTATTCAATAACATGCACAGATATTTGAGTGCTAAGGAATATGTTAAACTTGACATGGTGCATGCATAGGATGAAAATGCATGTGGAATATCGGTGTGCGGTATCGAAACTATGCACAGTGAATATTGGCGCACAACACCAGAGTAGTGCACGTAAGTAGTCGGTACGAAGAAGAAGAAATGCACAATAGATTTAGGTGTGCGGAGAAGCGTTTTATCTTGTAATATTGCTATGCACAATAAATATAAATGAACAGGTCAAGTTAATGCGCACAAAGTCGCTTGGAAGGCTATGAGTTTGAGTTTAAATTTCATAATAATAAAAGAAAAAGAAACACATAACTGCATTGAAACATTAATTAAGAAGAATTCTGAACTTTAATTTCCTCTGATTTAGATAGATGAAAATAAAATATAAGATTACAAGAAAAAATTATTATAAAAGAAAAAAAGAGTCATAACATCACCAGATAGAAATTATAATAAAACAATCTAAAATCCGTTTTTGTATTTATATAATCATATTAATCAGAAAATTACAAAAGGGTGATGACAACAGTTAGCCTGTTGTAAAATGGGTTGTTTGAAGAACAAACCTATCATCTCTTGTACTCTTTACCTCCGCTACCGACTGTTCAAAATTTGCTGAGACATGCTTATCTTAGTTGAAGACTTACTTCATCTTAGTGATCTCCGCCTTTAAAGAAGAGTCTAACTAGACCGGTTGATTATCTCCAACACTTTTGACTGCTTCAGCCGTAGTTTCCTCCTTCTTATGCTGCTTACTCCTTTTCTTCTTAGTGGTTGTCCTGTTGATGACTAAATCCTTTATAGTGGGATTCAACATGACTTCCAATCGCGAGTCTATAACTAGATCTTTGTGGAACTTAGTTTCTAGAATGTGCACAAGGACCCTTTCCTCCTTATTCGTAGGAAATCCTGGCATGTTTCTCGAATAACCAGTCTCACTTGACTTAGCTTTGTCCATGTATCTCAGGTTGGGGATACCGAAATGTGTCTTTACAAAGAGAAGGAAGTCGAGCATCTTGGATATTACTTTGGTTATGGATACACATATATCTTCATACTTGGGGAGTGGTAATTATAGAACTCCATTTATGAAGCAAAGACAGATTACGTACAAGAGCATTGGGTTTCCATGCTCGGCCAATCCATTTCGAATGATTATATTTTGAGTTCATTACATGGAGGTATTCAACTGACGTCACATTATTGCGAAGTACCAAACAAATGAAGCAGGGTAATCTGACTAGCCGTCGCCTACTCCATGAGTTGTGGATTTGACATGTTGAGACACGTGATACTGCGTCTTGGTGAAAATGGTTTCGAAAAAACCACCTTCTTACACAAGTGTATCTCAGAAGGCACTGTGTGTCATTGTTCTCGAGACTTGGGGTATTATTTAGAATTATCGTGGTGATAACACCAAGAAACCGAGAGTGATAATGCTGATGTGTATGTTGAATCGAAATGGTGCATATTCTCATGAATTGCTGAATTGTTAGCTTGATTAGTTTTGTTGGCTGCATGTTTTGCAGAATTAACAACAACTCGGTCAGGTCAGACCAGTGCAGAGTCCGTAGGAATGGAAGAGGCACAGGGGAATTACAGGCATCCAGAGAAGAGAAGAGGGATGGATGTCCATTTGGGCATGGAAGGAACGAACTCCAATGGACATGGATAAGAAAGGAATGAAGATATAAATATGGCTGAGACCATTAAGAATTTGCAGAAGGATGTCCAAATCCATAAAGATGGTAATGAAAGGCTTATGAAAACCAAAGAGAAACATGATGACTTCAACATGAATCTGTTGGAAGGTTTGAACAAAATAGAGAAGAAATTGGTTAAGGAGAGTGACTCAAGTAGATCTGAGAGTCACAAATCTTCAGATAAGAAAGGAAAAGTAAAAAGTGCTAGTAGACATCACCATCATCCCCAAAGGCATACCCATAAGAGAGCAGGCAACAACTCAAGTCTATCCCTTGTCATAAGGTATAAGAGATCTGGGGTGGATGAGCTGCAAGGAGAAATGAACAAAATCAAACTTCCTACATTTGATGGTGAGCACAAGAAGGATGAAGATGCTGAAACATGGTTTCTAGGCATGAGGAAGTATTTTCAATTGCATAATTATTCTTCTCATGTTGAAGGTAGAATCACTATATATCAACTCAAAGGAAAAGCCTCCATGTGGTGGGATCAAATGGTGCAGGTACAACACATTGTAGAGAAAAGTGTTACTTGGAGAGAATTCAAGAAGTATTTTGAGAAGAAGTACTTGACTAAGAGATATTATGACAAGAAAATGAAAGATTTCTTTGAACTCAAGAGTGGAAGTATGGCCATAGATGAATATGAGAGAAGGTTTCTGGAATTGCTGAAGTCTGTCTCTTTCATTAAGGATGAGACAGTCAAGATTCAACGATATTTAAGTGGATTGCCATTGTTCATCAGTGAAAAAATACAATATGATAATCCCAAGACATTAGAAGAGACCATAAGGAGAGATAAATGCTTATATGACCAGCTGAAAGCAAGGCCATCTTTCCAAAAGGCTTGGGAAGACAATAAGAAATTCAAGATGGATCAGAGGAAGAAGGGAGCTAAGCCACCATTCTTCATAAATAATCCACCAAGGCAGCAAATGCATAAGGAAACCAGAGTGATTGACACAAGGATTCAAGGGCAAAGTCAACCACCTATGTAATGTTGGGGTTGTAAAGGAGACCATAGGTTCAGAGATTGTCCTCACAGAGGTGAAAAAGGTAGGGCTGTTCACAATGTACAACGAGCTGAGATAGTAGAGGACATGGACATAAATGTGCCAAGGATTTATGTAGCCCTGGACAACAAGCAAGCAGAGTATCAATCCCACATGATTGAGGTGGAATGTATGATCAACAACCAAACCCTTGTTATTTTAATTGATTCAGGAGCTAGTCATAGTTATATAGACCCTAAGATGGTGGAAAGTTTGCAATTGCCAAGAAACAAGCATGGGAAATCCTGGTTGGTGCAACTGGCTACAGGAGCCAGAAGAAAAGTTAATGAGATGGTTAAGTCATGCCTCATAGACATGAATGGACTGAATACCAAGGCATATTTGAACATCTTACCCTTAGGTTCCTATGACTGTTTAATTGGGATGGATTGGTTGGACCCACATCACACTCTATTGGATTGTCATAAAAAAGCATTCACTTGCTTGGATGAAGAAGGGAACCAAAGGAGAGTGTAGGGAATTTCCAAGGCAGTAACTGTTAGAGAAATTTCAGCATTGAAACTGAAGAAATGTTATAGAAGAGGATGCCAAATTTTTGTAGCTCATATGGAGGAGACACCTAAATACAAGGTGCCAAATTTGGAGGATTATGCAGTCCTGAAATATTTTGAAGATGTATTTAAGGAATTACCAGGACTACCCCCAAGGAGAGACATTGATTTCTCTATAGATTTGATACCTGGAGCAGCGCCACTATCAAAGACTCCTTACAGAATGAGTACACCAGAATTGAAGGAGTTGCAAATGCATCTTGAAGAACTTCTGAAAAAGGGGTATGTATGCCCAAGTGTATCACCTTGGGGTGCCCCAATATTGTTTGTGAAAAAGAAAGATGGAATGTTAAGATTGTGCATTGACTTCAGACATTTGAATAAAGCGACTATTAAGAACAAGTATCCTCTACCAAGGATTGATGATCTCTTTGATCAATTGAAGGATGCAAGGATATTTTCAAAGATAGATATCAGATTAGGATACAATCAGGTAAGAATTAAAGAAGAAGATATTAGCAAGACCGCATTTAGGACAAGGTATGGTCATTATGAGTTCACAGTGGTACCATTTGGGTTGTCAAATGCACCAGCTGTTTTCATGTGCTTAATGAATGGTGTTTTTCGAGAGTATTTGGACAAGTTTGTCATTGTCTTTTTGGATGACATTCTTATATATTACAAGTTAGAGGAAGAGAATGAACACCATTTGAGGATGGTGTTGCAAGTATTAAGGGGACATCAGTTGTATGCCAAATTGAGAAAGTTCTCATTTTATCAGAAACAAATTCATTATTTGGGGCATATCATCTCAAAAGACGGGATAGAAGTGGACCCTGAGAAGGTAGAATCCATTAGAGAATGGTCAGCACCAAAGAATGTGACGGAGGTCAGATCTTTCATGGGCCTTGTAGGTTAATATAGGAGATTCATTGGAGGATTCTCAAAGATAGCACACCCAATCACTTCCTTGCAAAGAAAGGGTATGAAGTTTCAGTGGACATTGGACTGTGAAAGGAGTTTCCAACATTTGAAACAATTATTGACAAGTGCTCCAATACTAAGGATTGCAAACCCAAATGAAGATTTCATTGTATGCACAAATGCATGTAATGAAGGACTTGGTGGAGTCCTTAGTCAAAATGGATTCGTGATATGTTATGAATCAAGGAAGTTGAAAGAGAATGAAATAAAATATGCCACTCATGATTTGGATTTGGCAGCCATAGTACATGCCCTGAGGAAATGGAGACACTACCTCATGGGAAAGAGGTTTGAGCTAAGAACATACCACAATGGTCTGCAATATTTATTTGATCAGCCAAATCTAAATGCTAGGCAAAGCAGATGGTTAGAATTTCTAAGAAAATATAACTTTGATATAAATCATATTGAAGGGAAAGAAAATAAAGTGGCTGATGCACTTAGCATGAGGGTGCATGAACTATGTGCTACAACCATTAGCATGTATCAGAATGATGTTAAAAGAAACATTCTGGAGGTTGCAAATACAAATTTGCAGTATAGAGAATTGGTAGAAATGCTACAACAGGGTAAGATACTTCGAAAGATGGATAATTATAAGTTGGGAGTAGATGAAATACTGCTACACAAGAAATTTTTTTTCATACCAAATGTCCAGGACTTGAAACGTATAATTTTGCATGAGATGCATAATGTTCCTTATGCAGGGCACCCTAGATATTAGAAAACCGTAGTAGCGGTCAAGAGCCAATACTTTTGTCTAGGTATGGAGAGAGAGATAGCATGATACATCGCAAGATGTATAGAATGCCAGAAAGTTAAAGTAGAACATAGACACCCAGCTGGATTGTTGCAACCTTTTCCCATTCTTGAATGGAAGTGGGAAGTGGTGACAATGGATTTTATTACGGGATTTCCTAGAACAGGCAAGATGCATGATTCGATTATGGTGGTGGTGGACAAACTTACAAAATCTGTCCATTTTATTCCACTAAAAACTACTCACAAGGCAACAGATGTTGCTGATATTTTCATGAAGGAAGTGGCACGATTGCACGGAGTTCCTAAAACGAATGTGTTTGATAGAGACCCAAAATTCACCTCGAATTTCTGGAAGGGATTGTTCAAAGGATTTGGAACAAATATGAACTTTAGTACAACTTATCATCCCGAGTCTGATGGACAGACAGAAAGAGTGAACAGGGTGATAGAAGATATGTTGAGAATGTATGTGATGGACAAACCATCGAAATGGGAAGGCTACCTACACTTGGTAGAATTCGCTTACAATAATGGATATCAGGCATCAGTGAAGATGAGCCCATTTGAAGCACTTTACGACATAAGGTGCAATACTCCAGTAAGCTGGGATAACTTAGCTGATAGAACAGTAGTTGGGCCAGAGTTGCTCAAGGAGATGGAAGACCAAATGTTAAAAATTAAGCAGAATTTGAAAGATGCCCAAGACAGACATAAAAGTTATGCTGATAAAAACAGAATCCACAGAGAATTCAAAGTGGGTGATCATGTTTTCCTGAAAGTGAAAGCTAACAGGAGTTCCCTGAAGCTGGGAAGCTGCGCCAAGTTAGCAACCGGATTTTGTGGACCATTTGAAATCCTAGAGAGGATTGGTCCAGTTGCTTATATGATTGCATTGCCTGCATCTATGTCTGTTCATAATGTCTTCCATGTATCATTGCTAAATAAATATACACCCGATGCTAATCATGTTATCGATTGGAATGTGATTCAGGTGGAGCAAGAAGACGCTTTTCAAGTGCATCCGGTGCTCATTTTGGACCAGAAAGTCAAACAGCTCCACAATCGAGCCATAGGGCTTGTAAAGGTTCAATGGACCTGGTATAGCCCTGAGGATGCTACTTGGGAGCATGAAGATGCAATGCAGACAGAATACTCGCATCTTTTTGAAGACTTTTGAAAAATCTGATATATATGGGTGTATGATGCATTGAGGATAGTGCATAAATAAGGGGAGGGGATTGTAATATCCCTTGAACGAACCCAATTGTAAATGTAATATAAATATACTTAAGCTGGTGAGCTGTTTTGACCTCATTTGATAATGCACATCATGTGGCATAGTGCGCGCATGAACTGTGTAATAAAATTATGTAATATGCACATCGCAAGATACCACGCATAGTAACTAAAGTGCGCGCAACCTTGAAGACAACGGATACTGCGCGTAGTAACTAAAGTACGCGCAATACTAAGGTCAGCGAACCTTTATGTATATGATATGCATTATAGGCTGGTGAGCCAGTATTATAAGCCAGAATGCTTATGTTTTGGTATTAGGCCGGGACGCCTAGATGTCAAGGGCCAATGCGCCTACTTTGTACATAACTCATGATTAATATAAAATACATCACTGCACGCATATCGACCATGATAAAAGAGATGGGGAACTAAACTTCACCAGTTAGGGAAAGGGAGGGCCAAAAGTAAAGGGAATATTATATTAATATTTCCTAAAACATAAAGTAAGGATAATTATTTTATCCTAAGTTCTAAAGTTGGGGACACGTGGAAAAAAGTAACTTCCAATAGGAAAAGTGTCAAGTTGGGGACATGCATTCATATCGTGGGGGAACTTAGCTCATGGAGATTTTTTCTCATGAATACCTTACGAATGGGGGGGGCGACCATCATTCTAACCATCACTTTTCACGAAGAGTTCACAGTGATTCCGAAACACACTCAGTTATCCAGTCAATGATTCGATGACCATTTTCACTCATACATTCTGTTATCCTTGAGACAACCATTTCACCTTCCCGAAGCCTGTTTCTGCACCCTTTTTGGTTGGTGTACCTGGTTAGCCTGGAGCAGGATTGAAGAAGCGGGTTGTCAGGCCTGTGAGCAGTTCTCTGAGTGAGAGAATTGTTGGGGATTGATTTCTGAAGGTGCTAAAATGTAGCTACAACTCTCTGAGACTTCCGGTCCGGCCTGTTGCTGAAGCCCTGGAAGGGAAGTGGGGTAGCAGAGGGACTGTTGAGCAGAGGAGGGGCACACTTCCTTGGGTGGGACATGCATGTGGGAAATGAGAGGTTGTAGGCTGTTAGTTGAGTGAGCATCTGAGACAGAGTCTTTCCTATTGTTCATGAGCCTTAGCCTGGATAAAAATCCCTTTACCCTGGGTGGAGTTCAATCCTAGCTCAGGGGTGACTCACTGTTGAGAGTGATGAACATTGTAGTCTATGGATGGGAGGTTCGTGGACGGTATGTAAGCAGTTGATGACAGTCTTTCTAAGATAAGTACCAATTGTATGATATACTGATATGTTGTTTTGTTATTTACATGCCTATGTTATGATTTTATCATATATGTGATTATGATTGCATGTGTGCTTATGGGTAATTTCCTATAAATGATGCATATCGGTAGTTACTGTTATTTTAATATAAAATTCGTATGTTACAGAAAGTAATTGTTTGTTTATGTTTAGATGTAAATCTTCCGTGAGCATGCTGTATGTATATGTTTTAGTTGCATGCAGTCTAAAGAGTAAATTTAGGTGGCATTCCTTAGTTGACTACTGGGTATGCTACTATATGTTCCGTAGTATGGGAACGAAAGTGTTCCCTGGAGTAGCATGGCCCAACCTGATGGCTGGGAATGTTACCAACTAGCGTCAGAGCATGAGTGGTTGCTCTGGAGTGGTGTACCCCGACCGAAGGTTGGCCGGGGGGATCGTTACAAAATGTTTCAGGAACCCAAAGGATTTCCTCCTAAAAGACGTATCCAACATGAGATCCAATTGCAACAATATTGTTCTCTTCCAAACATTTCCATGTACATGATGTTAGTCATGGAGAATGTTGAAATAAAAAAAAAAATCGAAGAGTTGCTTGACAAAGGGGTTATCATGCCAATCACATTTCCATGCGGGTCACCAATTGTTTAAGTACCAAAGAAAGATGGTGTTATAACTCTATATTTCATAGGATCAATTGGTGAACGTAATGTTTTTACTCTTGGTGTAGTTTGGTTGGAAATAATATTTTATTTTTGCAAATTATTTTCAAAAAGAAAAGAAAGAAAAAAGAAAGGAAAAGAAAGAAAAAGAAAGGAAAAGAAAAAAAAAAGAAAAGAAAGAAAAGAAAAAGAATAAAAGAGGACATAAAAGAAAATGGATAAAATCCCCATGCAATAACAATGACTTTATCCATACAGTTTAATCATGGTTAAGTCTCTTTGAATTTATGCTGATAGGTTTAGTGAATAAGACTTGGATAAACTGTTTAATTTTAGCCAGGTAGATAGGTTATGTAGCGAATAAATTTGATCAAACTGTTTAATCTTGATCAAATAGCCCCAGGGTAGAGTAATTTCTTAGCCCAACAGTCTAATCTAGGCTAAATGTGTAGGTAGGTAGGATAAGACATAGGCTAGCTAAATTTTCCTTCAATAAAACATGTATGATGGTCGATGAAAAGTCATGATTTTGATGTTTGAAGTGTTTTTCCTAACCTCATGGTGAAAAATTGCAAGGGAAGTAGCATAAAAAACCCATAAAAGAGAATTATCCTAAGTTTTATCTGCGCATTTGGATTCATGCCTAGAGATTAAAAAGTGCGCATAGATCTACGGTTGATTTAGTGGCGCCTAGATCTACGACTGGAAAGGAATTCCAGACCCCCTCGACCATTCTGTCTTTAATGGTGGTGGGGGGGGGGGGGTCCGATATGGGGATTAAAAAGTGTACATATATCTATGGTTGATCTACTGGCACTTAGATCTACGATAGACAAGAAATTCTGGACTCCCCCGATCGTTCTATCTTTAATGGTGGGGGGGTCCGATATGGGCAGTTTTTCTGGTGGGCCCGATCCTTACGTGGCGCAAATCCACTATGTTGGATCCCCTCCATTCTAAACCATTTATTGCTTACCTCCCCTCTGACATACTGCCATACCTGCATTTCTTTACCACTTCCGCCTCATGACATCATTCTCCACTATCCCGCCGTCTTATGATGTCATGCTCCACTACCTCCTCTTATAAGTCTCGTTTCATTACTCTGCTGATTTCCCCCCCTCCATTCACCTGTCACATGTCATATCCCATTCTCCTATCCTCCAGTCACCGCCCTCCACGTCATCCTGGCACACCCGTCACCCGTTCTTTACTTTCCACCTCATATCTCAAGTGATCCGTTGGCCATTTAATACTGGATAACATATTCGTTAGCTTGCTGACTTGTCCCCCGTGCCCAAAAAATATCCGTTTGCCCAATTTTAATCCCTTCTTTTCCATTATTACATTCTTCACTTTTCCTTCATACCAGAATTTCTTTTCCCCCTGCCATTTTCAGCCAGTAACCGAGATAAAGCCAATCACCTACTAACGTTTTTCGTTTTCAGTTTGCAGGTACCAGTGGAAATTGATGGTGCCAAAATATAAGAAATCAGAGGTTGAGGAAAATCCATTCCTCCCGCCTCCTGTCGATCTCGACCAGATCCTGTTAGCTGACAAAGACTACATGATCTCAGAGACTAGGTGTGAATTCAACTTTGCCGAATTGCATTCATGGTTTAGGGACACTTTCCTGGATCAAAGTGATGATATTGGGCTCTGGGATTCCAATCTCCCCCTGTATCTATTTACCCAAATCCACCATTTTCCCGAGTTCATCCTCAAGTGCCAGGTGCATTACCTGCCCGATCAGAGAGCCATTGTTTCATTGTCTGGAGAAACCCTTTTCACTATCACACCCGAGGCCATTGACCAAATGATGAAAATATCCAGAGATGAATCCCCCTCTCCTTTCACCATTGAAGTTCTAATTGAAATGTACCAAAATCTATCTTTTCCCCAGAGAGCACATATTTTTGAGATTTTTCTCTCACAGGATGCCCAATTCCCCAAGAAAAATCCCCCTTACCATTCCTCCATGTTTTCAGAAAAAGGTAACCAAATCATTTCATTGTTATGTTGTTTGCTCGGTTATTTCTCAGACGAATGGGTGGACGAGCCCATCTTAGGTTTCCTATCTATTTTCTCTGTCGAAGAAAAGGCCACCACCCAGTTTGACTACAACAGTTTCCTAGCTGAGAACATGCATGAGCTTCTTTTCAAATTTCCCACAGAGGGCATGTTCCGGTATTCTTCAATACTGTCTTACATGTTCGTATTCTTTCAAGCAGATAAGTTCCCTTTCCCCATGCAGAAAATGGACCAGGACAAAAAACCACAGCCTGTCACTTCTCGGACTTCACTACTAAGAAAAAACTCCATAGAGTTTAATTTCAAGCAATTTATTGAACAGTTTTACCACCCAGTGGTAGACAAGAGCCAAGGATAAATGAGGAGATCTAAATAATTTTACACCTCTCAGAACTTGCCAAGACTAGAGACCGGTATCTATATAAGAATCACATGGAAATAAATTTTTTTGGATGTGAGATGGCTCCTTATAAAATTCCCAGATATGTTCCTGTTAGGATATTTTCCTTGGAATACATCAAGCAAATGATAAATTCAGATGACATACATTTTGTATCTTTGAAGAAGAAACAACAATTGAGAATTAAAGGGAAGAAAGGATCCTTTATCTGCAACAGTCAAGCCGCTGGGGAAGAGGCAGACAAGCCACTAACGGAGATGAATTTTGGCACCAGTTTCCCTTGGTACTATGATCCATGTGGGATTATTGCAGAGATGAGATCAAAGAATAAAAGTTGCCCATATGCTCATGCACTCAAACCAGAGATTGAGAAATTTTCAAAACAAATAGAGTGGGAGGTAAACACCCTGGAAGACACAGAAGCACAACCCACTCCAGCTGTCATCTCACAAACCACTAAACCATAGGTACCTAAGGAGAAAAGACCCAGGAAGGATGTCTCACCTTCATTCACTGAAGTGTCATCGAAAGAGTTCCAGGTTTACACAAAAAGGCCTAAGATCAGTCACACAACTGGAAAGTCTAGAGAGGAAGAGACCCAATCTACCACAGTGGTCGAAGGAGAGAAGTCATCTCTTTTCTCCAATAGCCAACAGATCACATCTACTCCATCCAAGAAACAAAATGACACCTCACTGATCAATCAACCAACTCAAGGAGCTGCAAAGTTGAGTATTTTTGAGAAATATGATATGATTAAGAAGAAAAATGAGAGGCTGGGCAACAACACTTATGCTCAATTCTGGAAGCAAACATCAACAACACAACATAGGCCGCTCTTTTCTTTCGACACAGAGAAGGGGAGAATGTACACGGATTTTCTGCAGGCACACATACCTCATCCAAAGAAAATAACTGACTACAAATGATCCATGCTTGGATTTGATTCTAAGGCTGTACATCCAGCTGACTAGATGGATATGCATAGGCAGACTGGAGAGATGTTTTTCTCAACATTGGCTAATGCTTCCACTTCTACTGCAAAATTACAAGTTTATCTGAACAATGTTCAGACCCAATTAAAGCTGAAGAAAATATCATCCTTTGCAAAGGATAACATGATTAAGTCCTTAGAAGAATTGGTGCTCAAAATTGGGTATGGACCCTCAAATGTGAAAGCAGATGAGGAGATTATCAAGAAAAAAAATGATGACATATCATATTTGAGGAAACAACTAAAGATGTCTGCTACAGAAGACTCACAAGCCAAAGAGATTGATGAGACAGAAGGTGATAAGGAGGAGATGCTAAAGTTGATCATGGAACAGAATGCATAGATAAAAGAGATGGAAGCAGAGCTATAAAGGTTAGTAAAGGAGAAGGAACAAGAAACACCCATGGAAGTCATCTCACTGAGTGCAGTTCCCCTCATAGGAGTTATCATAGTAACAACTTCAACAACTAACACAACAGAACTTCCATCAGTCACCCCATTGATAGCTCTAGAAACATCTGTGGAGCTAGAAAGATCAATGGAAGAGATGACCTTACAAGAATCGAAAATCAAAAGGCTGGAAAAAGAGATAGTTAATCTCCAGGAGATTAAAAATTCTTTCCAAGCCAACGACAATACAGAGAGACACACATCATAAAAACTAAAGCAGGAGCTACACCAGCTGCAAAAGTAGATAGTTGTGGGCAAAACACTAGGAGAAGCCAAAGAGACCATTTGGATGGATATCTCCAAATCCATAAATGAAATCTATCCCATGGTGCAAATCATGTTTGAACAACATGAGCTGGTGTTGAGGAGAAAGCAGGCCATCAACATGATCAAGGGAGAGTTTGGAGAAATGCCCACAGAAGAAAATGAAATCACCAGGTTTCTCAATTCAAAAACTAAAGAAGAGATGGAAAACTTGAAGATTGAGGATAGGACAGAGACCATACTGAAAGTCAAGAGAGTTCTAACCAAAAGAGGACTGATGTTGCAACTGGAGGAGAAATCCCAAATCATGGAGAGCGGAGTTCATATATTCTTCAACAAGATCAAGGCATTACAGAAGAAAGGTCTTCCTAGTTTATTGGTTCTAAATGACAAGCTAATGACACTTCTCGAATACAAGCAAAAGATTGCCATGGTGGAAAAGGACAACTCCAAATTCTCAGGGATACATGGAAGCATAACAGGAAAGGCATTCCTAGAAACTCTCCAGTTGGATATAAATATCCAACATGAAATAAAGTATATTTTTATCACCAGACTGAATTTTTCCAAATATACCGAGATGGATGAAATATACCGCAGGTTGCTAAAAGTCACTATCCCAAATCAACAAAGATGGGAAGATTTGTGTGAATTAATTGAGTAGAAGATGAGGTGGACGTATAAGTTAGCATCCAAAATAATCAAATTCAAGTTGATGACTCACCAACAACTTCCCCCAAAATTAGCATGGAGAATTCGAAAGATCATAAGTAGTTCCTACAATTTAGTATTCTGTTATCTAGGTAGTTATCATTAGATTTTTCTACATCCTGATCATTAATGACAGGATTGATTGTAATCTTTTATATATACAATTCAAATTTTGAAGTACTGAGGGTTGATATTTACACCCAAGCAAGGTGTAAGCACTGTAATTTTTATCATAGATCTACTAGTGATAAAGGAAATTTCACAGGATTCCTACGTGTTAGCTATTGGTGATATTTTCTTCTCTTAGTTGAATGGTTTTTCCTATCTTCATAATCATTTATGTTTTCTATATCTGATCATTTAAAAGAAGTTGAAGGTGCAGAATTTATCTTTGTATACTCTGTTTCTGGATTTTAAAGATCTAAATGTTTATCTTCTGATGTTATGATTAAGAAATTCTTAAATGCTTCTTGGTTATAATTGATTATCTCATCTTTTCTGCTATCCATCATTTAAATTCTAAAATATCTAACAATTGCATTATCCTTCCCTGTGAAAACACCTTATAAAATTTGTTTGTTGATCTTGAACTTTATAAAACAGACCCCATAGCCCAATGGATGCGTAAGCTATATTTCAGCCATTTATTTAACTATCCTAATATTTAGAACCTAAAACAAATTTAAATCATACGGAGAGATCCCTCTCTGAAACTGTAAGGGCTAGATCCCAGTTTCAAAGCACTTGGATAAAGTTACCTCTAGTAAATTTCTTCTATAACATGACAACCTCTAAGAATTTACAGAGCGATAACAGATGGTACATGGCACATGTGTGTAGATTTCATAGCCTTGAACAAGATTATGATAAAGAATCGTTATCATCTTCCTAGAATTGATGATTTTATTAATCAATTAAAAGATGCTAATTATTTTACTAATTTGGATTTGAGAAGTGGATATCATCAGATTAGGATTGCTAAAGGAGACACATAGAAGAAAAACTTCAAAACAAAGAAAGGTTTGTATGAATGGATGGCTATGACATTTGGGCTTTGTAATGCTCCTGCAACATTCATGATAGTTATGAATGATGTTTTAAGGCCTTTTATTGATGATTGTGTAATTGTCTACTTGGATGACATACTGATATTTAGCAAATCTTGTGAAGAACATGTTAGGCATGTGAAGCAAGTCCTAGATGTCTTGAAGAAAGAAAAATTGTTTTTAAAGATGTCTAAATGTGAGTTTGGAAAGACCTCATTTACTTGGGACATATTGTTGGAGGAGGAGAAATGAAAATAGATCCTTCCAAGGTCAAAGTCATTTTATATTGTACCAAGCCCAACAATGTAACATAGGTTAGAATCTTTTTGGTAGCAGCCCAATATTGGAGAAAGTTTATTCTAACTTTTCCTCCATTGCAACTCCATTACATGCCGTGACAAGCATTAAGCAGGTTTTCCAATGGGGAGGAAAGAAACAAAAATCTTTTGATACATTGAAGGAGAAAATTAGTTCAAATCCAGTTCTTGCACTTCCTGATTTAAGACAACCATTTGAGATACAAACAAATGCAAGTAATTATGCCATGGGAACAGTCTTGTTGCAACATGGTAATCCCATTTGTTATCATTCTAAAATTTTTAATGGTGCTATGATTAATTATCCTACTTATGACAACGAGTTGTATGCATTGGTGCAAAGTGTGAAAAAATGGAAAAACTATTTGTTGGGAAAATAAACTATTATTCACATAGATCATCAACCATTTCAATACTTGCAATAAAAAACAAATCTGCAACAAGCAAGGCACTTCAGATGGATGGGTTTTATACAAACATTCCACTTGGTTATCAGGTATAAGAAAGGCATTTATAAAAAAATTGCTTATATGCTTTCTAGGCCTATTGTTAGTGCTTCAATTATTCTTAAGCATAATTCTATCACGCATGAGAGCTATGTTGAACAATATGCTTTAGATGATGATTTTAAATAGGTTTATGAAAATTTGTGTCATTTTAACCAGGTTGAGGAATTGAATTACCATGTGCATGATAAACTTTTGTATCATCTTGGAAATCTATGTATTCCATCGGGTGAAAGATTCAACATCATAAGGGAAGCACATTCTTCTCTTATTGCTGGCCAATTTGGTGTAGGAAAGACAGTGGCTAATTTGAAAAGGTATTGCTATTGGCCTAAAATGAATGAAAGTTTTTCACGATATGTAAGAGGATGTTATTTATGTGCTACAACTAATCCTAGAAACATAAAGTTAGGATTGTATACTCCACTTCCAGTTCCTTCTCGTCCTTGGGAAAGAATTTCCATGGAATTTGTAGGAGGATTACCTATGTCTAAAACTAATCATGATTATCTTTATGTTGTGGTTGATCGTTTAAGAAAAATGCGTATTTTAATTACTTGTAATAAGAAGGTTACAACTGAAGAAATGACAAAAATGTTCTTTCAACAAGTATGGGTACATTTTGGGTTGCCCAAATCCATTATTTCTACTAGATATTCTCGATTTCTTGGGAATTTTCGGTCAAGCTTATGGGCACTCATGGAGACCAAATTGAAAAAGATCACAACATTTCATCCATAAACTAATGGTCAAACAAAAGTGATGAATAGAAAATTAGTACATATTCTTCGTGGTTATTTCAACAAACATCCTAAGCTTTGGGATGAGCGCCTACACTACATTCAACATGCTTATAACTGGGCTAAGCATTCATCGAATAAAAAATCTCCATTTGAGGCATGTTTTGGTTATTTTCCAAAATATCCTTTATAATTTATCTTTGGGAAGGATGTTTCTATTGATGGTCATTATTACA
This sequence comes from Picea engelmannii, assembly GCA_009831015.1. Lineage (NCBI taxonomy): Eukaryota > Viridiplantae > Streptophyta > Pinopsida > Pinales > Pinaceae > Picea > Picea engelmannii. Next base: position 138,655 of record ML819844.1, on the reverse strand, counting down.
TTGATAGAGCAAAGAATTTCATCGAACAAATTCAATTAGTGCATCAAATGGTACAAGAACAACTGTTGGGAAAGAGCCAATCCAAGTACAAGACAAGACATGAAAAGTATCATGTAGATCAAAGTTTCCAAGTTGGAGATGAAGTTTGGATTTACATTAGCAAAGAGAGGCTAAAAGGGGAAGGTAAAAAGATAAAACCAATTAGATATGGACCTTTTAAGATTCTTGAAAAAATTGGTAACATTGCCTTCCGTTTTGATTTGCCGCCTTATATGCAAATGTATGCAATTGTTAGTGTTGAGAATTTGATATTGTATGAGATTCCTTTGATTGATGATCAAGGAGAGCATGTTGAGATTCCTTCAATAGAGGATTTCTCGCCAGAATATCTTTCAGAATTGCATGAGGATACAATCCTTGACAGAAAGACAAGAACTTCAAAACGAGGGAAGGTGGAGTACCTTCGTTTTGGTCTCAAAGGAAAAAATCCAAGCAAAGAAAAATGGATTGAGGTTGGAAGGGTGAGGGAACTGTACCCTCTTCTACATATTGACTAAAAGTAGCCTTTTGGAGGTCCAAAAGATTCCCAATGGGGAGGAGTGATCTAGGGGATCAAAACAATGCTAAAAAATCAGTGTTTGAAATTAATCGAAAACGGTTTCATTGCATAGATCTCATCCTCACAATCCCAACACATATTGAACAGACTCAAACTAAGTTTGTATGAGGAAGTTATCGCGTTTTTTCATTTTTCCCAAACATGCAAAATTTTCTAACTGTATGTTAGAAAAACAGGATCGCGTAGCAATAAAATAAAAAAAATGCAGAAATAAAACACAGAAGATACACAATACAATAGAGACACATATATATGTGGTTCACCCAGTGTGGGCTATGTCCACAAGAGAAATTTCCAGGTCCTTCCTTTATTATTATCCACCAAATGAAGGGATACAACCTACAACAAATCTGGTGTAACTTCCTCTTCTTTCTCTCACAGTATCCTATCTTAGAATACAATATTCGCCATGATACATAGCCGCAATAAATTTCCCTCATAAGAGAGGGTTGACTTCTAGTGAAAAAAACCCTAATGCAACTTCTACTGTTAGATCTACGACCTTATAATGAACGGTCCAGATTTACAATGAAATTACAATATACTTTTAGAAGGCAATTTTTCTTTCGGGGGCTTCACCCCCGAACCCCCCAGGACCCTACAGAGGGGGTAACCCCTCTCTGCACTCACACGCATGTAAGAGTGTATATACTTCTGGGGTGTAAATACTTCATGGGGTATAAACACAACTGAAAACAAAAGACCTCTGAATCAAGAATATAATCAAGCTCCACAACCAATACTGTACACCCCATACATGATGATGTGGAAGCTGTCTGTACAAACTGTAAAGATGACGTGGTAGGGCTATTTACGAGGCAGGGTGACTGGAGAGATGGTAATGTGGACCAACCAATGGTCGACACGTAGTATGTGGAAATTGTTTGGATGGACCAATGTTTGGGTGCCATGTGTCCCATTCAAGGGCCGCTACATGACACCCCCTTGTTGTGTAATTTTTTTTTGGATTCCACTAGAATCGAACCTGTGACCTCTGGATGGGGGAAAGACTTCATGTAGTCTGGGCCACCAACCCGCCTACAAATGTTTCTTAACCATATAGTGGCATTAAATTTATTTGAATTTTCATAATGGTTTAATTCGGTGGGAAAAGGGTCGAGGCTAAGCTCCAACCCTTGGTAGCACTCCACAACAAACCTTACCATACGACTGGGGACACAAGGACATGAAGGTGCTAGTCGATGGGTGCAGGCAGTTAGCGCGACACCTTGGCCACATGGGCCATACGACCTAGAACTCAGTCGAAAAAGGTGCTAGCTGTTCTAACGGCTTGACAAATCCACCCACAATACAGAACACATGTGGGAGCTAGGTTTGGTTACGCAGACGCTAGGTTTTTTCATAGTGGGTGCATTTTGGTGAGCAAAGAAAACAACTATAGGGGAAAAACTTCTAAGAAGGGTATTTTCTTTAATTTTTGGCCAAACTAGGTGTAGAAAGAGCCCAGTTAGGGGTTTTTGGAAATTCCGAAGCCATTGGAACCATCTATTTTGAATTCTGAGCATTGTAAAGCATTGTTTTAACAATTTTGAGAATATAATGAAAATAACCCATTGGAAGCTGGACCAGGAGATGTAGCCCAAGAGAGGGGTGAACTCCTTTATCATTTTTCCGTGTTATGTGCTTATTTTGATGGTTGTTTATAACTATTTTTGTTGTTCATTTTAATTAAAAAAACTCAATATTTTCATGTTCTTGCAACTTGATCCAATTTCCCAAGACACCTACATTTTCCACTTGCAATCTTTATACACAAACCTTTATCATTTTCAGATCACTTGTTTGAGGCATTGAGAAGAGCATTTCACTCTCTTTCCAATGATTGGTTGCATGCCACATTTAATGATTTTGTGAGATTCTTGTTTTTTCTCACGGGAATGGTAAATTAAGGGAATTGATTCCTTTATTGTAAATGGGTACCTAAAATGGCCCTTTTTTTCAGGAACCATATCGAGGATTATTTTCTGTGATTGATATTTATTGTACTTCTCATTCAACACCTTTGAGTAGTGGATTCTATGCCACTCAGATAGATAGTTTTAGGAGTGTAACCATGCATTTGTCTCCATGTACTTCTTTGTTTCATAGTCTCTTGGAGATTGCCACTTTGAAGTGTTTCTTGATTATGTTTTTTTGCATCTTTACTGCCTTTATCTCATACTCCATACTTTAGCCATCGGTTGTGACATCCATTTCCATCATATTTTCCACTATGTTTAGCATTTTGGGGGGATGATGCATAATTCTTCCTCGAGTGATTCTTCATGCTTCACCTTTTTGTTCGACATTAACTACTTTTTAAGAGTGATCCTCATATCGAGCACTAGTTCCTATTTTGACTTGGCGGTTGCAACGACTAGTGAGCCATGCACTCCGGTGAGATGGATTGGTGTCCATAAGGACACTCATTATATGATGTTTTTTTCAATTGTACATGAGTACCTCATCATGATCTCTGAGTCATGACTCATTTAAGAGGACCAGTCTCTTTTCCTGAGAAGTTTGAAATTTGGATTTCTACATGGATCTTTGATGGCGTTGATAGCTTGGGGTTCTTGGTACTCCTCTTTAGAGTTTCAGTCATACTTCATGTTTGGAGCTTTCAACCTCCACAAGATTCATTTCTATTTTGATGGTTGATGGTGTTTTCTTCTATTTAAATCCCTTGTTCTGGTTCCTCATCACCACCTATCTTTTTGAAGAATAATTTATGTGATGGTTGTCAATGTTTTCCATTCTTGTGTCTTTGAAACCAATCCTCTTTCATTTCAGAATTCAACCATGTTATTTGAGGTTACTTGGCTCTCTTCTTCAGAGTTTTGTTCATACTTTCCGATTGGAGATTTTAACCTCCGCAGAGCCCCTCATGCTCTTGCTTTTCAATGCATTTGTGTGGGATCTTCTTTAGATTCAACTCCAACGTCATTTTCAACACTAGCATTTTTCTCTCTTTTGGAGAAGAGCCTTTTCCTGCGAGACCCATCTTTTTTCTTTGTTCCTCCCTATGTTTTGATTATGGGGGGGTGTTGGTTTGTTTGTTTAGATTGTATATATTTCTAAACACATGACAACTCTGTGAATTAAGCTTACACAGATTCTTTCAACTGCCCATCTAATCTTAGGTTTTTGTTGGGCCTATTGAGGAGCTCTCCTTGTAATTATTCATTCGATAAACACAAATTATGTAAATGATTTATAATATGGGTCGATCCTCATATATCCACACATATTAAACATAAGAGAAATAGGTGTACATTGTGCCCATATTTAATACATTTTTTTTTACCTTCATTTAAACATTACCAAAAAACTTTGAAAGTTCACTACCACTAATCTAAATGCACCCCCTCAATCCTTACATTAATTATTGAAGATATAGATTTGCATTCTGTAAATCAACCTTTGTTATGCATGGAGATGAACTACATAAAAAAACTCATTTGTCATCAACCAAGAATCTGACCACATGGTTGCGAGTTGAATCCACTCCATTAGGTTCGTTTCTATCATTTTCTCATTCACAAGAATGTAGGGCTCGCTCAATATAGGGATGGTGTTATCATATTGGTGCTCTACAACCTAGTATAGGAGAGATGTTATCAGATTGGTGTTATGCTAGATAAAGTTACATTAAAAAAAATTAAGTCTTCTCAATTAAAAAATATAACAGTAATAAAAATAAAGTAGGCCCAATTAAAATAAAACAATTACACTAACCATTACATATTACATACACATATATATTACATACTTACATATTACAACATCTAAAATATTAACCCCATATTAAATGATAATAACATAATTACACCTTAATAAATTTGATCTCTTTATGTGCTTGATAGATCCCAATTTAAGATGGATCTACACTGGTTTATGATATTTTGAAATTTTGTATTGCAATGCACTCAGTACTTTCCATATAGGTTATTATTGTAAATAGGAATTTTCACCCTAGTTTTTGTTTTGATATCACTTTATAACATATCTAACCACCTCTATAACACTATTGAAGTGATAAGTATTTCAAACTTGCATACACAAACTAAAAATTAAGTCTAATACCATTTTGTTTATCCATATCTAATTGGGCTGAAATCCACCTTATAAATCTCCCATACCTTAAGTACAATTATGTTATGAAAGGTTTTATGTGTGTAAACAAAGCAATGCAACTTATACACATTCAAATATTTTATGCATGATTACATATGCATATAATAGAACACCATTCAATTAATAACATAAACAACATTAAACCACCCTTGAGATGAGGCTATGAGTCCACACAATGAACTATTCCTATGGATTTCTCTAATCCTCTCACATAGTCCAATTTCCCAACACTTCATAGTTTGGAAACTCTCACAAAAATTCCAATTCCACTAGCTCGCTTTCCCCTTTAGCCTTCACAATTCAATGAATTGGATACCCTTATTTTCTTTGCAATCCCTCATTATCTCCACTTCCATTTTTTTCTCCAACACAGACTCGCCAGGAAAGATCTCTGCTAGGAATCACATGGATTCTCAACTATCACTAATTCCTTTCAATGCCATTAATTTCTCATGCACAAAGGTATAATTTTTCTTCATGGTTTATATAATATCCATGCCTATCATTTTGTTACACTCATAGTATGGCATGTTATCTTACAAACAAGGTTTTCCCTATAATGATTGGAAAAGAACCCCAAAATAACTAAAAGTCGTGAATTATATTTGCATGCTAACATCTCATCACATGTCTTCTTAAGAAGTCCACATATATCACTTTCAATTAATCTCAAGGTTGATATGACCTAGGACAACAAAAAGGTAAGTGACTTAGGCTTAGAATAAAATATTGATATTTACTTTGGCCCCATTTGAGCTCCTTAAGCCCCCTTTCATTCCTCTCTTGTGGAATCATAGCCATCATGTTTTTTCATTCTATGTCTGCAGCAAGTGATGTATTTTATTATTATGCTCAAGGTACAATATTTAGATATTACATCGCTTGGCTCTCCGCCATTCATCATATACACATATATACAATGCTAAACTGGGGATAAAAACAAGGGTGTTACATTCCCCTCCCACTAAAGTCTACACCATCCTTAGTGCACATCAATATACATATATGCAATAATGTTTACATGAAAATTTCAAAAGAGATGCAGGTATGCCTCCTGCTTCGCATCCTCTAATTCCCATGTTTCTTTTTTTTATGGTTGTATTGGGTCCATTGGACCTTTACCTACCCTATGACTTTGTTTTGGAGCACCATGATCTTCTTGTCTAGTGTACACATTGGCTGCACCTGAAAGTATCCTTTTGTTTCCACTTGAATCAAAGTCCAGTCAATGACATGGTTAGGGTCATGCACATACTCTTTCAATAATGACACATGAAATACATTATGCACTTTCTTGGAAGTAGATAATGCAAGCATGCATGCAACTGGTCCTATTCTATTCAATGTCTCAAATGGACCACAAACTTTTGTTGCTATCTTGGTACAACTTTTGAACTTCAAAAAACTCTTTTTTTGATTCACTTTCAAGAATACATGCTCCCCAATTTTAAATTATTTTAGTGACTTGCCTTTATATTCATAACTCTTTTGCATGTCATGTGTCGCCTTTTAATTTTGCATATATTTTTAATTTCGCTTCCATTTCCTTGACCAAGTTTGGCCCAAGAACTAATTTGTCTGCTATATTGTCCCAAATGATTGGAGTATTGCATTTTGTTCCATATAAAGCTTAAAACAGACTCATATTTAATGAAGTTTGATATTCATTATTGTAATCAAATTCAACCAAATGCATGTAGTCCTCCCACTTGGATGTCATATCCATCATATACATTCTCAATATGTTTTCAATCACTTGGTTAATTCATTGTATTTTCCCATCTATTTGTGGATGATAGGCTATATTAAAATTCATACTTGTACCAAATCCTTTGAATTGTCTTTTTGAAAAGTTTGAAGTGAACTTTGGATCTCTATATGAAACAATTGATTTAGGTACTTCATGCAACCTACCAATTTGTTTCATATAAATTTATGCAATATTAGTTGCCTTATGACTTAATTTAACTAGAATAAAATGAATATATTTTGTTAATTTATCCACCACTACCATTATTGAATCATGTTGCCTTCTTGTCTTGGGAAACTTAGTGATAAAGTCAATGGTTTCCACTGCCCATTTTCACTTTGGAATTGGAAATGGCTTTAGCAAACCTACTATATGTCTGTGCTTAACATTCACTCTTTGGCATTCCATACACTTGGCTATGTAATCAACTACATCCTTTTTCATTCCCATCCAAAATTATTGGCTTGTCACTACTCCGATTATCTTCTAGTAACCATAATGTCCAACATATGCAACATTATGTATTTATTTTAATACTGTCTTCCTTAATTCAACATAATTATGAACATACACTTTATTTTTTTTCATAAGAATTCCATATTCTTCCATCTTGTACTCTTTGTATTTCCATTTCACTATTTCCTATTGTAATCCTTCATTTACCTGTAAGTAATGCTCATCTAGAATAACAACTTCTAGAATTATGTTATTCAAGTCTTATTTGCACATGATAATGGCTGTAGTATGCATTGCACACACTCTTCTACTGAGTGGATCAATAACCTTGTTCTCTTTTCATTTGATATGTTTAATATCAAAGTCATACTCACTAAAAATTCTAGCCATCTTGTTTGCTTTGAATTTAATTTTTTTTGTTCAAATAAATGTTTCAGACCACTATGGTCTTTCCTTAACTTAAATTTTCATCCCATTAAATAATTCCTCTACATTTTCAATGTATGCACTATGGTAATAAGCTCCAACTTGTGTGGAATAATTCTTCTCATGCTTCTTAAACTTTCTAGACTCATAAGAAATTACATGATCTTTATAAGTAAGAACTCCACCAAGCCCTTCTTTGCATGCATCTATACATAACACAAAATATCCATTTGGATCAACAATCTTAATAATTGGTGCACTAGTAAGTAATTTCTTTAGTAGTTGGAAACTTTCTTCACACTTTGGTGTCCATTCAAATTTATTCTCCTTTTTGTAGAGATGTAATGGGATATGAACAATCTATTCCATCCTCCAAAATTATGTGTCCCAAGTAATGAATTTTCTTCTCATAAAAATAACACTTTCTTAACTTAGCATATAACTGAGGCTCTCTTAGCACGTATAGTACCAACTTCAAGTGTTGTACATGCATGATTTTCCTATGACTTGGAAAAATAAGAATGTCATACAAGAATACAATGACAACCTTATCTATTTAATTTATAAATATTCAATTCATTAAGCACATGAATATATTGGTGCATTTGTCAATCCAAATGGCACCACTATGCATTCATAGTGTTCATACCTAGATTTAAAGGTTGTCTTGTTGATGTCTTCATCCTTTATTCTTACTTTATGTTATTCTAACCTCAATTCTATCTTTGAAAATATCTTTTCTCCTCTTAGCTAATAAAAAAGGTCATCACTTCTGGGTAGATGATGTTTATTCCTCATGGTGACTTTGTTTAGTTGTATAAAATCAATACACAACATCAAGGTCTCATATTTCTTCTTTAAAAAGAATATTATTTCTCTCCAAGGTGAGACACTTGGGTGTATGTACCCCTTCTTTAACAATTCCTCTAACTACATTCACAACTTCTTCAATTTTGGCGTGCTCATTCTATATGGATTCCTTGATACTGGTGCAACTCCAAGCATTAAATAAATAGAGAAATCTATATATCTCTTTCGTGGTAGACCTGGTATTTCCCCAAATACATCCTCAAACTCCGACAACATTGGAAACTCCTAAAAAATTGGGCCTTTTCAATTACTTTTCTCTTCCAGATGAGATGCATACAATTGACATCCTTTATTGAAGCATGTCTTCATTTGTAAGGATGGAATATTCCTTATAGAGATAGGTCTTGGAATTATTTTCACCATCCTCTTCTTTCCTTCTTCATCAAGAAAAACAGAAGTCTTGTTATGGAAATCTAGAATAGCATGATGCCCATCGAACCAATCCATCCCAATGAGGACACCATATGATCTAATATGTATTATGTTAATATCTATAATCTTGTTGACACCATTCATATCTAATCAACAACTTTTAACAATTTCATTAATTTTCTTTCTGGTTCCAATAACTATTTAAACCAACCATGGCTTCTCATGTTTACTTCTCTTCAAATAAAATATTTCAACCAAATTAGGGGTAATGTAACTATGGCTTGTTACTTAATCAATTAAAATAACAATAGGATGATTTTCAATCTTACCTTCCACCTCAATCATGTTTGAATGAGGGTATGCCTGTCAATTTATCAAGCCTACATATATTCTTGGTATGTTTTTTTCCACATATTCCATTGTAGTTATGTCCTGTATCTTATGCATGTTCCTCATTTTGTATCCCTTATGATGAAAATCTCTGTACATATGGTTTCCTTTACAACCCAAACACCTGATTGGCTACCTTTCCCTTTTTCCCAAGAATTCTGCCATCTTGGATTCACTCTGAGCCTACTGACTTTGTTGGTATGTATTAGGAATTCTCTTGGTGAAAGGATGTTTGAATCCATTCTTCCTTTGATCTATTTTGTCCTTATTATATTTCCAAGACTCTTGGAAAAATGCCCTACCTTTTTTCCACTCATATAAGTATTTGGCCTTTCCAATGGTCCCTTCTAGAGTCTTAGGTTCATCAAAATTGATCTTATCTTTGTCAAATGATGGAAGTCCACTTAATAATATTTGTATCTTCACCTTTTCCTATGTAATAAATCACACATATCTCAACTGTTCCAAAAACTTCTTCTCGTATTCCTCCATGGTCATATTTTCCATCTTGAGCTCAAAGAACTCTTGCATCTTCTTATTATAATAGTGTTCTAAAAGGTACCACTATTATGTGCTTAAATTTATCTAGATAGTTCATACACATAACATATTTTCCTTGTAAATGGTATATAACAATTTTGGCTTCTAGATTGGATGAGTAATTATGCAACTAAAATTAATTTCTTATCCCTAGAAACCAAACTTCATTATCCTTTTCCCTTTTTTATGTAACATCAAATTTTGGTGGTTTAATTTTCCTAAGCTCTCCTTGAAAATACTCGAGTTAATGTCTTATTCTTTGATGCCTAATAAGGGACACTTCTAGGATGATATTTGATTCTTTATATGCATATGATTTATTAGATGAATGAGTTGGTGAGTAGTGTTTCCTTTGAGTTTTGATATCACTTCTTGAGTACCTAGATCTTATATGAATATTCCTTATTGCATGGGATATATTGTATTCCTCATGTCTTGAATATGATCCATTCTTTATTTTCCTCTGTAGCTGATTTACGGTTTGTAGAAATTGAGTGTTTAGATACGTTTTTTTGCCTTGATCTTTCAATATCTTCTCATTATAAAATCTACAACTCTGCACTTATGTATTAAACTTCTCATGGTTTCTACCATCTCTAATGACTCCATTCTATATTTGTTTCCATTAGACTATGTTTCCTTATTTCCCTTACTAATATCCAATCCTTTAACTTCTTCATGATTCTAAGGTTCTTGTGCAACTTCCATGTCTCCTTCTCAAGGCTGCTCTTCAATTCCAAATTTATTGTTTCTTACTGTAGTATTGATTCTGAAAGAAGTGTGCACACAATTAAAACTATTAGAGACACTTTATCTCTAGATATGTAACATTTCTTTCAAAATTTGGAAATTATGCACATTGTCATTTTTTTATCAATTAGGGCTATATGTTCTTCTTCTCAATTTTTGAAGAATATTGAAACACCTATCCAAAATATAAGTATTCATACATAACTAAAAAATAACTATGTTTTCTTGTTTTTTACACTTTTCTCAAGTCTAGTAAATCAAGTTTGGAGACCAACTTCTACCACCTTATAATAAATCATGTAAATAAACAATAATTATTTTGTATCGAGAACATATAATACTCATAATTGTGAGTACACAAAAACTTATAGATTACTGATTTGATGCTTCAGTCAAATTCTACATTAATCTAGAATTATCAACTTTACCCTTTTTGCATTTTCTTCATACTTTACACTTTTAGACAAAACAACTATGTCACATACCTTAAATTCCAAATATTTTTTTTTATATATTATTTATTCAACCATAATAATCTATTTTACTTCTCTTCCTTCATAACTTCTCACCACCTAAGTTATATTATTCTATACTATAATGAGTTGAGCAACTTAATACTTAACAATATATTCCAAGGTTATCCTAAGTCCTATTCCATAAGACTAGGTAATTGATAACCTATATATATGTTTGATTTTGCTAAGTTTACATATTCTATTGTTATACCTATTGTGAATTGAGGACAAGTTCAATGCTATATATATATAGGTCTTACAATGGTTATTTATTTGTGTATCCCTCTTATGGCTAACATTTCTACTCGATTTTAAATCCTTGTTAACATAGCTTTTAATCATATCATACTTATAGGTGTATGAAGTTTGTATTATATAATTCTTGCTAAAGTATCTCATATAAATGTCAAGTAAGGCTACTTCATTGACTCGTCATACATTATCAGGTTTCTCTTTACAACATATATCAATACAAGTTTTAATATACAATGGTTTTCAATACACAACATATATTAATATGGGTTTCAATATACATTAACATAGGTTCTGTCGTATCATTCAGTGGATAACACTTGGCATAAGTGGAGTTATTGTCTAGCTTTACGAGGAGGATAAACTTGTATTGGTACCATTCCTTAACTCAATTTCTCACCAGCTTTCCTTTGTTAACCATTATATCATACAATGTATTTATCATGCAACGATATTGCACATGCCACTTGTGGTTACCATCTTGAGACGAGTTTTTCTCGATAGCTGTCTTGAGGATGTACACGTGTAGGGTCATATCATTTCCAAGTTTTATGGTTTTTGTCGGAGCCTTAACCCTTCCGACCTCTTTCGGGTTTGGCTCTTTTCACACTTCTCAATTTTTGTTTTCTCTACTCTGCGTTTTACTCTGAGAGGTTTTAAGGTTTTCACATGACTCTCTTGTATCCTTTTTAGAGTTCCTTTAGTTACATTATGGAAGTTGATGGTCCAGAACCTCACTTTGTTTTCTGGTGGATTATTGCGCGAGTGCGAGGAGTTCATAGCGTCCCTGAATTTCAGTTGGTTGTGTATTCCCTAAACTAGGAATATCTTGTTAACAAACTCTTTAATTGTTTTGTTTCTTCGTAATTTTTTTATTATCTGAACTATTAGTTCGCAGTGATGGGTAATCATTATTTCTACGGCTCTATCTAAATGTATCTGCGACATTTTCCATAGTGAACTTCTTGTTTCTTTGCATGTATGTTATATAATGTTTAGTGTTGTATTCTAGTCCCGATAATCTTTTTCTTCCAGTTAACCTATGGTCCAAAGGCTTACGCTTGGACCCAAGAACTTATCATGTGAGCCCTGTTGTTCCATGAAAATTGTGGTCCAAAGAACCCATTCAATTCGTTTACTTGTATGGAACTTAGTTAAGATTCATGTTAAAATGAATGCTGTGTTTCACACAGAGTAGTAATTGTCCTTTAGTTTATATTCTATAATATTTTTGTAAATCGTGATACCGTTATTCTCGGGTAAATAACTAATGATGGGCCCTGCTTATTACTTGTGAGGGTACCCATCAACTATTCGATCACCCTGTATACTCAGTGCAGTTTAAGCGATGGATGGAGATATAAGGGCATTATGTTAATCCATGGTAAGCTAGTCTTTTATTTGTATATATAAATTTTGTTTGCCTAAATAAGTTCGTACAACATCCTAACTTGTTCGTTGTTAATGTACAAGTACTGAGGAGGTTGGTACCATGGAGATTCAGGAATACCTTTTCTTAGAAAGGTATTCAGGTTGCATTCCTTAACTACCTTCGAGTTTGGCACCACAATTTATGACTGCTCTATTACTATAGCTAGTTGACCGAATAATTTGTATAATCATTCATGAAATTATGTAACTCGAGACTAATGCCTACGCATTTTATGATTTTGTAATACTCTATTATTGATTTCTTTTCATTTATATACAATCGTTATTTATATCCCTGGTTTCTTTACTTTTATTTCCCTTGTTGGACATAAACGACCATTACTCATTAGATTCTATACAATATGTAATTATTTCCTTTCGAATATATGCATAGCGTATTTTGCTAAATCTGTAACGATTTCCTTTCGAATATATGCATAATGTGTTTTGCCGAACCTTGTTTGAATCTGTTAAGAATTCCTTTTCCATTTATATACATTGAACCTTGGTTAACCTGTATCGATTCCTTTCTAGTTTTATAGATTGTATTTCGATGAACCCTGTAATGATTCCTTTTAGTTATATACATTGTATTTGTTGAAACTTTGTTCTCTTCCATAAAAGTTTCTTGTACGAATAAATCTTTGGTTTATTAACTAGATTTTTACCTACGAGTTCCATTGTTTTATTACTGATAGTATGATTCTGTTCATAGATCTAGGATCAGGATACCTATTAATTTTATTTCACAATTTTTCTACCTGAACTTATGAAATGCATCGATCCTCTTTTGATAATGCACTTAATTCTAATACTGTTACAATTTATTTATGTCAATATTTTAGCCAAAATAACGCACAATAAAATTCACAGTAATATTTAAATCAAAATATTCATAACAAGAAATAAAACCTGAAACTTTGAGGAAACCACACGTTGAAGACCCTGTTCCTCCCAACCTTAGACTAGAGTCTCTGTCAACCTTTGTCACCCTAAGATGAGTTTAGAATCCAAGGAGCTGCCTACTTGGCATCTTGCAGAATTCCGAGCTCCAACTTGCTATGTGTAATCTTTGCAAATTCACTGTGTCAAGTCAGTTTGCGCGTAGCCTTCTTAAGCTATCAAATTCTCCTCCTAGGAATGGCGCCCCATTCCCTTGTCACAACTTCTTTTATTTTTCCTAGGACTTGTGACACTTGTATTGAGCGTTTTGATCACTAACAACCTATCAGATTCAATTTTACACTTGTTAACAGATTCTCCTATAAATCCAGAATGTGTCTTTTTGAAGATGAGTTAACTCCACAAATTGTATTATTTTGTTGCCACTTGGCCAACCCCTTTGTATTCCTAACTCCCTGTTTAACAATTGCTTCAATGTGTGCCCCTTTTTACCACAAGTGTTTATTTTCATAAAATAATAAGGATTTACAATTCAATTTTGGTCAATCGACCAAATTGTCTTTTCGGAAAAATAATTAAAATTTTAAAATAAAAAACAATAACAAAAATGATAATTAAAAATTGAAGTTGCGGGGTATCACAAACTATCTCTCAAATAGAGTCAAATTGGAAATTTTTTATTGATAGAAAGTCACCTAGATTGTTGAGGACATGAAATGTCAACTAGTATAATTTTTCCATATTAGTGATCTTGGGTCTCTTTTCCTCCCCCGAAGATTCTAAAAATCACCAAAAAGAATCATGGAATAGTGGATTTTGGTATGTTTATACATCTCCATTCCAAACCCTTTGGAATTTGACTTAATTCTCCACTATGTTTCTTCATGTATGCATCTTTTCTTCACTTTCCCGATTTCATCAACAATGGGGCCTTTGTCAGTGAGTACTACCATGTTCATTGAAAACAACTAATTTTCATTTATGGAATTTTGCTGTAGAATCGACCAATCACCATCACTAGAAATTTTACAGTCGTCAACACTCTAGACCTACACCTAAAATTTCACTTGAATCCAAGCTTCCCTGCTCTTGTTATGGATAAAATACGATTTTGGCTTCAGATGTGGCATTAAACATGACTACTGATGTGGCAGAGGGTTCCTACATGTCACCATCTATTTTATAGAGAATAATGTCCCGTGGCTACGGGTTAGGGCTACAACATAGAGATTCCCTAAAAGACCACTCTCAGTCTCAAATCAAGTAGTCAATTGAGAATAACTATGTAATATACCTAGGGATGTAATATGGGTTACCTAGGGAGGTACCCAATGGGAATGTGGTTATGTATTATTAGAGGAAGTCATTTAATATATGAGAATGTGGTCATTCAATGTAAGGTGGACTAGGTACACTATATCAATAAAGACCCACTATGGTAGTTGGATGTAATGAATGTGAGAAGGTCTCTAGAAGGTTCCTAGGAGATAGAGAGAACTATAAAAAAATGTAAGAAATGTAATGAGAATGGTGAAGAATATTGTCATTGTAACAAACAAGTGTTGCTTGAGGCTTGAGGAGTGCAATCCTTCCTTAAGGAATAATATATGGTGTTACCCTAACTCAAGAATTTTCTCTATATTCTTGTGTTCATGTTATGGTGAATGGTTTATGATTTATTCTTGGTCTCATTGAAGTATATTTGAATACCCCATATTACATCCCTAGGTATACTACATGTACTTAACAATTTGTATCAGATCACTTTCCTTGGTCAAAAAAGGGAATAATATTTTTCTCTTTTTGCAGAATTTTTCTAGGGAAGAAAAAGAGGGCGACGCACTTCAGGTTCATATATGAAGATTTACGAGCTGAATTTGGAATTTTGTTTTGGGTATTTGAGTTCCTCTCAGAAAAATAAACAATTTCAGAAACAAACCAGTCGAAATGGAGTCCGGGAAGTAAAGTTATGAGCATTTTAAATTCAACAGTTTTTTTCAGGGTTTTTCCGGAAAAAGCCACGATTTTCTGCAGTAATTTGTTTTTAAACCCTTGTTCTATTTTTGGGTTTTTTCATAGCAAGATGCATTTTATAGGGAAATGTGATGGCCCTAGTATTGAAGCATTCATTAAAGAAAGAAAGTCATCATGGGAAGAGAATTGTCCCCATTGGGTAGATCTCAAATTACAAGGTGATGCTGCCATTTGGTGGAAATCGCTTGATTATAAGGAGATGAAGACACTCTCCAATGGAGAATTTGAAAAAATATTGTTAGATAGGTGGTCTCATGGAAAAAATAAGGATACAGAGAGAACCAAGGGTTTATTTTCATGTGACAAATCTATATTATAGGTTCATGGTTGTATTCATAAAGAAAACGTCATTGTTTCTATTAACCCTAGTTGCATGCATACTTTATCATTGTTTAGTTGGTTAATAGATTGGAATTTCCAGTAAAGAATATCCAAAGCACACAGGTTGAGGGTGAAAATGTTAAAATTTTTAAAGATTTGAAGCTAAGTATGGATAAATATGTGCTACATTCATATATTTATGCTATGGATATGGATGAAGTGGATATTGTTTTGGGATATCCTTGGATAGAATCAATGGGTACCATTAATATGAATGTGCAAAATAATTTTTTGAAGTTGTGGTACAAGAAAAATAAAATCACATTGCAGGATGTGTCTCTTAATAAGAAATATGGGCCCATGGAGGCCAACAAATAAATTATTGTCGAGTTCAAAGTTGAATCAGAGGAAGATTCTATAGAAGGAGATGAAGAAAAACCACAGGAAGGACACAGTCAGGAAGCTAAGGAGGTCATTGACTCAAAGGTACATAGTGTTGCATATTTGAAGAAAAAAGAATAAATTCCTACAGTTGTTTTATATCGCCATCCACATCATATAGAGAAACAAAAGTCATCAAGGCAAGGGTGTGTGCATCAACACATTTATGCACCAACAGGGAACCAAAAAGGAAACCAATCAAGAGGTGCATGGAGGCCTACTAGCACTACAGGAAGACACCGGTCTAGAGAAATAATCCCAGGGAAACATTGACATAATGAAGATCAATATCAGGGTGGAAAGGCAACAAATGGACATCATGTTAATATTCCATTAGGATGGATGGATGGTCGTACTTGGTACCAGTTGGCTACATTGCTTAGACGGTCATTTTGTATGGTTTCTTCTCGTGTTTCAAGGATGAAACATGTGAAGGGGGATGGAGTGTAATATACCGAGGGATGTAATATGGGGTACCTAGGGAGGTACCCAATGGGAATGAAATTATGTATTATTAGTGAAAGTCATTTAATATATGAGAATGTGGTCATTCAATATAAAGTGGACTAGTTCCACTATATTAATAAAGGCCCACTATGGTAGTTGGATGTAATAAATGTGAGAAGGCTCTCTAGAAGGTTCCTCAAAGATAGAGAGAACTATATAAAGACATGTAAGCAATGTAATGAGCATAGTGAAGAATATTGTCATTGTAACAAACAAGTGTTGCTTTAGGAGTGCAGTCCTTCCTTAAGGAATAATATATGGTGTTACCCTACCTCAAGGGTTTTCTGTATATTCTTGTGTTCATGTTATGGTGAATGGTTTATGGTTTATTCTTGGTCTCATTGAAGTATATTTGCATATCTGGTATAGGTACTTAACAATACCTATACTAGATCTGGTATAGGTACTTAACAAACTACTTTGCAATAAATAAATTTCAAGGGAGAGAGAAGAGAAAAAACCCGGATTTCGATGTTTGATGTCGATCCCACGTGAAGACCTTCACTCTCGTGCTCTTCTATGACAATCCTTTGAAATATCTTGCACACAAAGAGATGAAAAACTACAAATAGGTAGTTATTTGATAATCAACTAAAGCATGAACATTACAATTTGCATAATAGATTCATATTAGGATATAAAAAATATACTTAAAACATGAATCACCATATGAAATTGTACGAGAATAAGTGACATTTTATTTTGAATAGCATAAAAAGTTGTTTACAACCTGTAATCGGTGCGACAGAGTCTCAAAATTGGACTCCAAGTTCCTCCACCCAAGGCAAGAGATGATCAACAATACCTCCAATACTTTGTGGTCAAACAAGTCCAAGAAAGGCAAAAGATTTCTTCCTAACAAGATAAGGAGAGCACAACTTATGAAAACAAGGGTTTCCAGATGGAAGGGACAATCTCAAATGCAAGGGGACAAATAGGACTTGTAGGACTGAATTGAAAATAACAACATATGGATGCATTTCTTTGTTCTATTTTTCTTCCACCCCAAGGCTCTAATTTATACCATTTTTTGACAGTTGGAGTAGTTATGGACGAGCTACAGGAGGTCAAGAACTCGAGGAACCTATCAAATCCGTTTGAAAATTCGGAGTTATTATATTTTTGAGAAAAATAAACATTCACGTGGGTCACTAACTACAAACCAACGTACGTACACAATATGATTAAAGGATAATTGTGTACATCAACAAAGATGGGGTCTTTTAAAGTATGCTTAAGGAGGAAAAGGGAGAAAAAGGTCCTGTAAACATGGAAAGGGATGTAGCTCATGCCAATAAGTCATTATAGACATTTGTGGTGTCAAATGACTCTATAACAATCTACATCTACCATATCACCTCCTTATCCTTCTTACGTACCATTTCAAGCCTCCGTGACCCGCCTTTACTTTTCTCCACTTCACCTTATAACTTTAGCTATTATTATTTATTTAACTGTGGGTCATCTATACCCCATTGTCCTTATCCACCTATATGGAATGATCCTGACCATGGATGGGATAGGGGGTCCTACTCTTTCCTTACATCCTCCAACTAGCACGTTATTTGTGGTTGATGTGATGAGCTGGGTCCCCATCTCCAACATCCTTATGTTGGCGCACATGTTCCCTATGCTTGATCTCAAATCAATGACTGAGATCAATTATGGGGGCATAAAATTTCGTTGGTTTAAAGTATCCCATAGATTGTTAATCCACTTACCTACTATAACCTCCCAGGGGACACGTGTCAATCCAATAGTGATTATGGGGGCTGTACAACCTTTCAAAAATCTAATTCGCATACCTTCAAAAACCTCCTTTGCCAACCTGGTTGTCTCACCACTGTGAACACTATCTCATGGTTTTCACCTGTGCACCTCGACTCCACCTGGAAACACACTAACACCTCCATGTCACTTTGTCAATCCACATCACCTGTAGGTGTTCAAGTCACCAATACAGGTCTACGTCATATTTTTGACATTTCCCAAAAAATCATATATATATATATATAGTAATTCATGCTTCCATAAATTTCCTAGGCTCAATCTCTACAACTCATCCACTCTTCTACCAAATTCAACCCCATAGTCTATCAATTAACCTTTGGATTTCATCCATAATTGGGGATTTTTCCAATTTCAGAATTTTCCCCTAATTTACAAAGGTTAAATTTCATAACCATGAATTTATGAAATTTGTGACTTCATATGTTTGAATATAAATCCAATTTTAAGGAGTTCAACTACCATTCCCATATTCATTGGATTTAGAAAATCTCCCCAATTATACACCTTGAAGAATTTTGTCCATACTTGGTTTGCAACCTATAATTTTCTTCCTTTGCAAGATGGTTTCTAGCCTATATAACCCTAGTGCTATAACTAGAAGCTCATTGTTCCCAATTTTTGCATACATAGGCTGGTTTTTGGTCCATACAACCCTATTGTTGTTACTGATAATTCTAATACCACTTTGTAACATACCCAATACCCTCTTTACATGGTTGAGAATACAAGGTATTACATGCAAACAAAAATTTCCACTCAGTTTATTTCTCTTGTACCACTTTGTAACATATCCAACCACATTTGTAACACTATTGAGGTGGCAGGGTTCTTAGAAATTCCTTCCACCAAATTAAAATGATCTCTAATACTATTATGCAATTTATCCAACCATCTAATTGGGATAAAATCCACCTTATAAAGCTCTAGTAGCTCAACTCCACTCTGTCCTATTATGAAATGTCTTATGCATGATAACAATACAATGTAGCTCATGCACACATAATTAATTCACGCATTATCACATATGCATATTTATACATAAAACATAACAATGTTCAATTAATAACACAAAACAAAATCAACATAATGAAAAATAATCCATAACACTTATCTTTTTGGAATTAAACACCGATTGGATCTAGACAAAGGATTTTACATCCAACCATATGCTCTGGTTCATTTAATGTTTCTACAATAGGCCACCCTCAAGCTGAGGCTATGAGTCTACAAGGATGAAATCTTCCCATGACTAGCTCTAATCCACTCGCAAAACCCAATTTCCCAACAATTTGTAGTGTGGAAACTCTCATATAAATCCCAATTCCAATAGCTCTTTTCCCCCTTTAGCATGCACAACCCAAGGAATATATCCTCTTCTTACCTTCTAGGCTCCAAGACACACTCACCAATAATTCTCTCTGTTGGGAACTATAAGAATTCTCAAGTTTCACTAAATCTTTCAATGCCATGAATTTCTCATGCATACAGGCGTGATTTCTTTATGGTTTTCATAACTACCATGCCCAACATTTTTTTATAGTCATAGTATGGAAACTTAGATCTCAAACAAGACTTCCCCTAGAATGATTGGAAAAGAACCCCATAACAACCAAAAGTCATGAATTATATTTATACTCTAACATATTACATGTGTCTTCCTAATAATCCCACATATCTCACTTGAAACTCATATGAAGGTTGATATGACTTAGGACAACACAAAGGTAATTGACTTATGTTTAGAATAAAATATTGTTGTTTACTATGGCCACTTTTAAGCCCCATAAGCCCCTTATTCCCCCTATCATTTCTATCTTGTAGAATCATAGCCCTCATGTTTTTGTCCTTCTTTGTCTTGCCAATTATTATTCTCAATGTACAATACTTACATACTTACATAGTGACATCTTTTGACTACAAAGAATTCATTATATACACATATACATTTCTAAATAGATGATTAAAATAATGTATTACAAATATTTTCTTTATATAAATTCCTCTTCTTTTTCTTTATAAAATATCTTTCTTTTATATAATAATAATAATAATCTATTTTTAAGATCACAACAAATAAATATATATATATATATATATATATATATATATATATATATATATATATATATATATATATATATATATAATTAATTTTTTTAAATATATATTTTCTTTATATTCTATTTTTTTTTCCTAATTTATAAAATACATATATTTAAAACCCTTGTTTTAGATTTATTTTCTTTTCGAATATTTTCGATATAATTAAAAGACACATGAATATCAAATTAGGTAACCATAAAATTTTTCAATCTAATTCTTCCACTTATCCATTGGTTTTTAAAAGTGAGTTTTATAATTAGGACCATAGTGTTGTGATTTTATTTTTAATAATTTAATGACTTCCCAATGTATAAGTAAATTAAGAGATGTGATATGTAGCACAATGTAAAATGTTTAATTTTTATTATAATTTTGTTTTATTTTGTGTTAAAATTAAAATAATCATTTTTTTAAAATGTAGATTTTATTTTTAAATTTAAGAATTTTTAAATTTAAGAAGAATACATTATTTTTAAATTTATTATAATTTTGTTTTATTTTGTGTTAAAATTAAAATAATTAAATTCTTTAAAATGTAAATTTTATTTTTAATTTTAAGAATTTTTAAATTTAAAAAGAATAAATTATTTTAAAATGTAATTTTTTTTATACAAATTGAATAAAAAATATTCAAAGATACAAATATGTATAAATGCAATTTTGATTATTATTAATATATTTGTATTTGTATTATATTAATTTTTTTATAAAATTATATATATATTATTTCTATTGTTTCTTATATGTATATATACATTTGGTATCTTTATTATTTTTTTTTTTCTATAGTATCTTTTATATTATTGTAGTAGGGATTTTAGACAAAAAAAAAATATTAGATTTTTTTTAGTTATTTTGAATGGTTGAAAAAGGTCAAAGGAATTGTCAAATTAGTAGAATGTTTAGACTAATTTGTTATAGGTATTATAATTTAAGGTGACTATAAGAGTAAAGAATATGGGTTAGTGGAACATTTATTAATACTAGGCATGTAAAGCATTTATTAGCTTAAAGGAAGATAATAGTTAGGCATTTATTGTTGATTAAGGTTGGTTGTCATTGATGTCAACCCTTGAAGAAAGCCCTATAGCACAAAGGTTTGGGTAATGGACCCAATATTATTTGATGTAAATATGACTCATTATTGTTTTGTCATGGTTAATAAGAAGTAAAGATGGATGAACTCCAAAGTGGTCCCCTTATGGTGAAAGCCCTCACTGGAAGATGTTTTGTGGAGTAAGAGAACCCATGCTTAATTTTGGAATAATGAGATTAAAGACAATGAATTTGTCAGGGAAACTATCCTAGATGGATAGTTCTTGTCATGCCATTTCCAGTGGTATGTGGAACATAACATAACTCCTCACGGTTAGAGAGTTATGTGTTACAGGTATGAAATAACTGAGAGGGGGGGGTGAATCAGTTATTGTAAATTATTAACAATCTCTCTCCTTTTTAACTTCGAATCATTAATCTTAGTGGCAGTAAGTCTTTACTGTGAAAACCAGTGTTATAAACATAAAGC
>ML819844.1:83080-97501 GCA_009831015.1 Picea engelmannii | reverse complement strand
ATACAATGTTTTTAGGTATTCCGTAGATACCAAAACCCTAATCCCTTAATCCGGGATTAATTTACAAATCAGCTAAAAATAGCAAAATCCGCTAAAAATAGCAAAAACCGCCCAAAAAAAAATTTCGGGGCGTTGCCCCGAACCCCATCAGCCCCAGGCTACCGCATGGTGCCGAACGCTACGTGTAACCAGGGGAGGGCATACCTGCCCCCCCCTGGGACCCCCCTAGGAAGCGCCCGGCGC
This sequence comes from Picea engelmannii, assembly GCA_009831015.1. Taxonomy (NCBI): domain Eukaryota; kingdom Viridiplantae; phylum Streptophyta; class Pinopsida; order Pinales; family Pinaceae; genus Picea; species Picea engelmannii. The sequence continues at coordinate 97,258 of ML819844.1, read as the reverse complement.
AACGACAGAGCTCTAGTTTGTACGGATCGTTAGACGCAGTTGTCGTATCTGACGCACCCACACACACACACATGCAAAGAATATAACACATACCCAACAATTAGTTAGCATTCATTAGTTTGATAATACTAGACATTTTCAACTTTGATCTTTAATTGTAATACTTATTTATAGGAGCTTAGATGAATGAATATGGTGTGAGTATTTTTCCACCAAACTACCTGTTATTGTTTATTTCATTTTTTTTGGCTAGTTTTTGCCACCTTCTTCATTGTGGCATGTATGAATTGGTATTTGAGCATAAAATTTATTGGAGGTGATGTTTTTTTTTGTTTCTTCTTCATTATTCATATAATAGGACTCTTTTATTAATATATATCCTTTTATGACACCCACTCCTTAGTATATCAACTCTTGTTAAGACAATGTCTTTCTTTGAGGCATGCTCCTCCACTCTAGGCATTTTGGTTTCCAACTCTAGGCTCCTTTTGAGGTTCTCATGTCAACCTCAAAGTCACTATGAGGCTTTCTCCTTAGTATATCAAATCACTAAAATTATTCACTCTTTATGTGCACCTATCACTAGGCCTACTCCTTGATAGATCGTTGTTGTTAAGATGTTTTCAGCTTTAGGTTCATTTTCATGTTTTCACCTCCACATCAAAGTTACAATGGGATATACTCTCTCAACAACAATTTTCATTTAAAGTTCAAGTTTCCATAAGGAAACTTACAACCAAAAACATAAAATACTAAACAATAATTCCCGCAATAGGGGGTGGGAGGGCTTGTCATGATAATCTAGGCCATGGCCCTAACTAGTTTTTATGGGGGGATCCTTAGTGGAGGACTCCCATCCATCTCTAGACTCAAGAGGTTTTAGAACCTTTGATATAGAAAAGGCAAGGGTATAACACTATTTTCCATGTGGTAAAGGGGTAGGAGGCATGTTTCCCACTTTCTCTTACATTTCTCTGACCAATGTATCAAACTGATGGAGATCACTCCACTATGATTGAGACTGATGGGGCATAAGGGGATAGGTGGTTCCGAAATTATTTTGCAAATAGGCATCCCCAAACTCTAAAAGATTTTGTAGGTGGTTCATCTTCATTATTATTTTTTGTGATTGCACTATGATATGCAAGGATAAATTGGCACATGTTAGTGCATGGTCATACTAGAATAAGATATAATAAATCTCATGCTTATTAAATGTTACATCAATAGGCCTTTGTCATAGAAAGTAAACCATTTCAATATATACAAGTATTCAAGATGAGTTAAATAAACAACCCATGGAAACATATTCCACAGGAGAGTGGTTTTCTATGTGAAGGAAGACAAATGCATGGTTGGAGAAGAGACATCTTCCATGTCCATGCGGATTTTACCAAAAGATATAACTAGAAGATATGCTTCAATATTTCGACTATCTCATATTGAGAGCATCGTGAAATGGAACTCTTGGTAATACATATTCTTCCCAAATGGTATCCCCCTAAAAAAAAGGCAAACATTAATTTCATTGGTGCTAGGATTGACTTCCAAGGCTTCTTAGCTTGAAAAGTCAAGTCTTCTGCTTGGACATAACCCACTAAAGGTTGTTGAATTGTCCTTATACCAATATCTTTGGACATAGACATATGCAACTAAGGTTAGAATTGTACTTGGTGAAGGTTGTTTCCCTCCTTGATTTCTAGTCCCTCCACTAGGCTTATGGCCTTGAAGGACCAACTTGAGCACCAAATCCTTAGGCACCAAACCTTAAATATTCTCCACTACAAATTTATCAACATTGACCACTTGAACGCCCGCTTTTCTTCAAGCCAAGACAACCATGTTTGATCTTGAGCTTCAAACAAGTCATTGGCTGATTAGATGCCCTTCTTAAATAATTTCTAGCCATGAAAATATGTTGTTTGGATGAGTTGTTTTCCTTCATGTAAGAGGAGAGGGGACCGTCAAAGAAAATAGTTATTAAAGGAAAGAGACATTCTAATAGAGAGATCTATCTAATAATTGAGGCCGTTGGTGGCTTCCCAAGACATCCTAATACTTTGAATAACAAAAGTTCCAACTATTTTGAATTCAGGAGTGACTAGAACCATAACTTTGAAGATTCAAGGTGCCTATCTTTGTTTGTTTAAGTCAAATCTCATGTTGAACTCTCAAATATAACCATGACTCTTTTCCTCACATTTTTGACCAACATGGCATCCTCCTTATCTTCTTAATTATTGACAATGTTGAAATCATCACAAACCATACATAAAACATATGATAACTCATTAACCACTATTAACCTTCAAGACACTTCCAAACATTATTAAAAATATAATTATTAAATATTGGCAAATCCAAAAAAAAATCATTAAAATTAAAAAAAATCCAAGAAAATACCTTAAGGGGTGTGTTGAACCTAAAATATCTAAGTTACCCAAAACAATAAATATCAAACATTTAAAAATAACATTAGAGAAATTAAAAAACTCAGTAATAATTCTTCACAAGCATAAGGAAATATCATAACTTAAGCATCCAATCCATTAATGGAAATGTAATATCATAGCTTAAGCATCCAATTCATTAAGGGAAATGTAATTTATGCGATTACTCTAACTCATATATATATATATAATTTTTAAATTTAAATTTTATTTTAATAAAAAAACATTTTTTTTTTTTATGTATCAAGATTTTTTTTTTAAATTAATATGAATGTATTTTTTCTTAAAGAAAACTAACCATTTCTATTTAAAATTTAATGAAAATTATATTTATCATATTTATATTTCACTTATAAATTTAATACATTTTATTTGTTCTTTTGAAAAACTAATTATTAATATTTTTTTTTCCTTCATAATCACTACCTCTAATTAGGAATTTGGATTGTCAAAATTATTATCGAGTACACACTACTTATTGGTATAATAAGTATCAAATTCATGAAGTGTTTTGGTTCTTCCTAGTGGGGCATCACGTACAATTACCAACTTGGAGGGGGTATATTTGTCTTATATGGCATCCTTTTTAACAAATACCAACTTTGGAGGGAATATATTTGTCTTCTTTTGTATCCTTTGAGTAAGAACTTTGATGTCTCATTCTATATTTATGGAGAGCAATACCAACTATTTATTTAGAAAATCCTTTGAGTAAGAACTTTGATTTCTCATTCTACATTTATGGAAAGCAATACCAACTATTTATTTAGAAAATCCTTTGAGTAAGAACTTTGATTTCTCATTCTACATTTATGGAGAGCAATACCAACTATTTATTTAGAAAAAACATTAGTGGTGAGTAATGTTTTATTTAAAAATAAAAAATATACAATTAACTTAGTAAAGTTAACTTAGTAAAGTAGGTGAAATGGAAAAAAATAATGTGAGCAAAATGTTAGTAACTAATTATATATATACTTTATTGAGTAAATATACAGTTTTTATATATATTATGTAATTATATATATACTTTATTGAGTAAATATACAGTTTTTATATATATTATGTAATTATATATATATTTTATTGAGTAAATATACAGTTTTTATATATATTATGTGAGCTGCCCACATATATTTATTTAAAAATAAAAATATATACAATTAACCTATCAAAGTGGGTGAAATGAAAAGAGATAATGTGAGCGAAATGCTAGGAACTAGTTGTATATATACTTTATTGAGTAAATATGCAGTTTCTTCACATATAATAACCTCAATATAATATTTGAATCCTCAAGAGGAACCGAATAGGAGCCGAACTTTGGTCCTCATTATTAAATTGAAAAAGATAGAGATTGCGTACATTTCCTTGGTGTTTTCCTCTTGGAGTTTACAGATGAAGGATCTTTTTGGGCATCTTTGGAATTGTTTCTAGCTGCCATTGGGAGTTGAAGTGTCCAGGTTTGGAATTTAAGGTGTATGCATTGGGAGTTGAAGTGTCCAGGTTTGGAATTGGTTTGGAATTTAAGGCGTATGCTATTAGTTTCAAATTATTAATATTATTTTTCAATAAAAATATTAATATAGAAATATTTTTTTTGGTAATGATTAGATTATGAAAATGTCTAAAACTTAGAATTTATGATTTATAAAAACAATTATATATTTTTAACTATTAAATAATAAATCTATAATTATATATAAATAGAAATACACTTAACATTGATATTAACATTAATACTAATTAAATCTTTAACACTAATTAAAATATACTAATTAAATATTTAACACTAATTAAAATTTCATGAGATTATTGATACTTTTTGATTTGATTATAGACATTTAAGATTAAGATTAGTGGAGGAAAAAAATAAAGTTCTCTCTCCTCATCTCAACATCATATACTCGTAATGCCATTTAGCATAATATTTTCTCAGTTTTTGGTTATGTTCAATATAATTGGCTCTTAAAGGGTACTGGGTTCAATTTGCCCCATGTTTGAAGTGAAACATGCATGGATTCATGGATTTACCTTTAAATGACGTGTTTCTTTTCACCATATCAAATATGATAGGATGACTGGGTCATCTTTATTATGGTATCACAGTGTCATGGGATAACCAATATTAATAATACAAACTAAATGATATTTTAGAATTCTTTGATAAGGAAATAATGATAAACATGAGATATAAGAGACCAAAAAGAGAATATTTGGAGATAGGAGAGAACATTTGGAGGGGGATAAACATGGGATATAAGAGATAGGAGAGAAAATTTGAAGGGGGATAAACATGGGATATAAGAGATAAGAGAGAACATTTGGAGGGGGATAACCGATATCAATAGATAATTACAAACTAAATGATATTTTGTCTTTTTATAATAAGGAAATAATGGACAACATGGAATATACGAGAGAAGAATTGGAAGGAAAAGAATGAGCAACTTGGGATATAAGAGAGAATATTTGGAAGGGTTGAATAATTATTGTGTAACAACAAATAAAGGAGTGAACAAGGTCATTGAGATAAAAAATTTAAGCAAGGAGGTAACCTGTAATATCCCTAATAGAATTATGTTGGAAAAATTAATGCTTTGCATGTTGGAATAATTAATGCTTTGTTGTTCACTTAATGTGCTTGGGTTATGGGTTAATTTGTCAAACACTTTGCATGCTATATATTTTCATGAGATATCTTGGTTGACATATTTACAAATAATGCACATGTATCCTCACCATGAACATTTTATCAAACATGTTAAATGAAAATGAAGTACACCGGGAATAGAAGAGACAATATGGCACTTTATTATGAATGGAATCATGTTCATAAGAGTACAATGCTTATGGATGTTGTAGAAGTTATAACACAACAAAAAAATACATAAAACCGCAACTCAAAACCTGGTATAGTGCCTCGATATCCTCCAATAGGTGGTGTGAATCCTCTAGTGGTTGGCAATCCTCCAAACCCCCACAATGGGTGTTGTTTCCCTGCTACAGTCCTCGCTGCCCAGCAATGAGGTACTTGACCTCTAGAAACCCCATGCCTCTGCTCCAAAAACCCTTCCTAGCTCCCCCTATCCAATCCGTCCTGTTACAGAATGACTCGGTCCACAGAAAGGACCCCCATGATCCCTCTTATGCCCACACACCTATAGTCTGGTTGACTCAACCCCTACAAAAAGGTTCTAGTGACCCTTTCAGCCACTCGAACTGCAATATAATGAGTGGATTGACCCTCCAAGAGCCTTCATGATTCTCCTGATGCCACAGATCTGAAATATGATAGGGTTGATCCCTCTATGAAGCTTCACGAGCCACCTTTTATGCCCACGAACCTCCCAACAATATAAATCGGTCCCATGAGGAGACCCCCACAACTTCTCTACCCAATTCGATGTCTCTCAACTGAAGTCAAACCAGGATAATGCTCCAATGTTGACCCTGGATGGATCCTCCACTTGTTTAGCTAGGGTGGATATTGCACCACCGAAACTAAACTCAAATGGTGGAATGTTTTTGTCAAAACCCTAACGAAAAATTCTCTCTCAAGAGCACACCAAGATAAGAGATCAAATCACAATGATGAAGTGAGGGGCTATACCTCATTTTATTCTTCCTCTCTCTAGATCATTCCCTTTTTGACTAAATCAAACCCTTACCTTATTTTCCCTTCAATATTCACTTAAACATTAAAAACCACTTTTTAATGTTTAAGTAATTTAATTATTTTATTTAAATTTAATGTCACTTTAGTATTTTGTCATCTTTTAACCCAGTAACACTAAGGACTCCCTTTTTCTGTTGACTATACAACCTACTTGAGTAGTATAGGCTACTAAGCCATCCTCCCTCATGATCAATTGAAAGGGGACATTACATAACCATTGAGAGAATAAGCTAAAAAGAAGAATGAGGCAAAGTAATGAATCCACCAATGCCAATCATATTGCTATGACTAATCTTTTCAGAGGTTTTACCCCTACTCCCCACTTGGGTGAAACACTCATATTGCTATGGCTAATATTTTCATAGGTTTTACCCCAACTGTTCACTTAGGTGAAACACTCGGAAGCATGGCCTCCATCGAGGTGGATTCCCCACTTAAACAAGTTTGCAACCATCTCTCTGCTCATGATCTCTGAATAGAATATCTTAATGAGCCCAAGCAAGCGACTGATGGGAGGCCAAGCAAGCAATGGATGGGAGCCCATTGTGGTATATCCTAAGCCTTCTGCTAATTGATGGAGGTATCTTCCTACATATAAAGATCACTCCCCTCCAATAGTAGTCATGGTTCCAACAAAGGGTTGATCTAACCATTTTCTTTGGCCAGTTATCTCCCATTTCTCAAACTAAGACTGTTAAATTTTGGATACCTTCTGTGAAAAATTTGGATAGGGTAGGTATTTATTACTTGTAACCGTATTTCATGATGTCTTCAATTTTTTTTAAATGCATTAATAAGACGAATTCATGTACTCTCAATAGATGCATTTTATAAAAAGAAACACTCACAGACTGTGACATGTTGGAAAATTACCACTCGGAGAACCTTTTCCCTAAATAGAAGATGCTGAGGAAAACTGAATAACAACCCTTCCTTGCAACCAAAAAAATAGTAACAGGGAAAAGGAGAAGAAATTCCCATACCAACGAAGACGTTGCGATGTTGAAAACCGTCGTTGTTCCATTCGAACGATAATAGTTGATTTTTATCAACATTATAAAGATAAATCGTAAACACTCGAGTGAATCCACAACTATGGATGGATGAATATAAATAAAGGAGAATGTCTCTTTATTCTTTCATTACTCAAGGAACGGTAGACAAAAATTCCATTGATTTTGACTATACTTTCTCTTAATACCACTTTCTTGCTCATGATTGGAATGAAATAACAAATTTTCTTGTACAGTCAAAATAATGTTTCCATGGCGCATGTGAAAGTGTTAAAAAGGCTCGACCATTATCAAACAAATGTTTGCAGTAAGAACATACTGTAATTGTGACGAATCACTCCACCTGAGTTGTGAATGAACAAGATTTCTCCCATATGGGGAAGAGTTAACAAAACACCATAACTAGTTCGTTTCTATTGTTGCCAAAAGAACATGGTTCTAACTTCTAGATGATCGCTGGAGAGCATGCAAGGTTGCATCAATGCCTCTGTCAGGTACCTCATGGAAAATGAGCCATGACTGAAAACTTGAGCTTGCGTTAATTCACCTTAGCTAATGAAGGGAGTGGGAATAAATATGCGTTAGATTTGGATGATACTGATGTAAATTAATGTATATCTAAGAAGCATATTGCTTGGATGATACTGATGTAAATATTGCTTGGTTCTTCTCTTTCAACATCTTTGCCTTATGCAATCACCATTCGTAGTTTATTCGATAGCTGCAATGGGATTATTCCCGTTCTCTCCAACCACCCCGATTTTCCTCAAACTGTACATGTTTTCCACATGTTGTAGTATGCCTTCCAAGGCATAATATCTTACGATCTCCTTCAGAAAAGTGCTCAAGATATTTATCTTTCCAAACAGAATAGCCCTGTAAAAATGCCAGGCCCAAATCAGATTAATTCACAGAATAGTCATAATATATTGTATGCCAAAGCTCATGCATAAATAGAGAGACAATTAGTTTCACGCACAGTGGGAAACTATTCTGGTTTGTGCTGAATTTATTTCACACGTGCAAACCATTTCAAGTTCTCCACGCATCTAAACGTAATTTTGAAGTTTGGAAGCTTGAGATTCTAATTTCCAATATCCTATTTGAATGGGGGTTTTAGTTTGATATACGATTCAAAGTTGGGAAGCTTGAAATTCTAATTTGCAATCTCACTATTTAAATAGTTGGTTATCTGAGTATCTCACTATTTAAATCGTTGGTTATCTGCGTAAACTCTACATATGCATCATCCACCTTGGTGAAGTTGCTAATCGCTATACATTACAATTATCTTATCTCCATACATATATTTAAACATAGATTTGATGAACGTAGACACTGCAAAACTTGCGACTCATTTACAATTTCAATATTTGATTGGTTGGTTAGTTTCATGAACTCTTTATGCATAATGGATCTTTGGGATGTATGAAGAGTGTATTGCTGTGTAATACAACTTGATCCACATTATTGGGAATGTGTTGCATTTTTTTCATGACCAATGGCTATGTTCTTTGCATGATGTATGGCTATATTCTTTACAGGAGTCATGGCTATCCCCAAGGCATACATGTCCTTACATGTGTTTGCATGGCTAGCTCCAATCTATATATCTTAGCATTGTAATTTAATTTCTGTAAAAGAATTAGGGTTGTAACTTAAGATGGGTAAATTCATTAGGGTTTAGGATGTAACTTGGTTCCTATGCCTATACATTGTATTGTAAATGGCAAAGTTAACATATAATAACAAGAAGAGAGATGCACCTCTAAGGTTTGGTTTGTTCGTTTTCTGGGTTTTGGGTTTTTTGGGTAAATCTTTGTGTATTGTGTGTGCCATTGATTGTTCATTTTTTACTTAAGAATCTATATGTATTGTTTCATTTCTCATGTTGAAAAGTTACATTTGGTATCGGATCTGTATTATTGGTTTTAGAGCGATGCCTTTGTTGCTAAGGGTTTGGCTCATTTTCATAGAGCAAGTTCATCTTGTATCCATGATAAACCTGGCTTCAGTGGGAGCTCTACGGTGGTGATTCTTGTATTGAAATAGAATCACGAGCAGTTCTAAAATAGAGAATAAGAAATTTAATGGGAAAATCTTTGAGCTATGGAAGCTCAAGATAGAGGACCTTCTTGTAGATAGAAAATAATGGGTCATTGTGGATCCTGAATCTGCACCTACCAATATGTTGATGGAATATTGAACGATGTTGGAGAAGAAGGAAAATTGGAGAAGGAAAAGAGTACAATCTCGCCGTGTCTTTTCACATTCAGTGTTACTAAATGTCTTGGGAGAAGATACAACCAAGACTTTGCAAGATAAGTTACAGACTTTGTATCATTCTACGTCCTTAGTAAACTGTAACACCCTGTTTCCCCTAGTCTATAAAAATAACTATATTGGCCAAGAACTATGGAAAACTCAAAGACGTGAATGTTTGATTTGACGGACCTTTTTATAAAAGGTCCATGAATGTAAATTATGCTATGAATATGTGTTGCATGGCTGTTGGGAGGGGGATGTGCTAAAAGAGACCACGATGGCTAATGAGAGGTGGTGGAAGGGACCTGGAATAGTTACGTTAAATTCCACCGAGCCAACACCGTACTGGTTTTACTTGCTCAAAGACCAAAGGAACTCTCTGATCCCAGAATGGATTTCTCGTTAGATTGGTACGTGGGGAGGCTCCTCAAGAGTTAATGAGGGGATGGGGGTGAACCGCCCATCCGTAACAGCTCCTAGACTTGACCGCAGATGGGGAAATTCATGCCACATGCAATCTTGCAGAGAAAAGGCAAGAGAGGAGTGTGGTAAGAGGGGGAAGAAGAACACACGCGATAGGGATCGCGGGGAAAAATTGGAGAAACTCTGGAAACACAGGGAGTTCTGAATAGAGGAGAAGGAGAGTAACCTTTGTCCTTGACTTCCATTGAGTTGGAAGTAGAAAATTGAACCTCAAGCATCGTGGTAGAGCTCCGGGGTGGCTAGTGGTAAATCCGTTTGGAGTCACTGAGCCTACGGTTGGGTGGAAACGAGCACCCATCTCAGCAGTCGCATCACACCTGGTGTTTTCTGATAAGTGTTATGTCTTGTATTTTTGAATTGAATGCATGATCATGTTTATATGCTCATAAATGGTTTTTCTATGGAAGTGTTTGTCTGTGTTTTGATTTGGAGACAAGGGATACATGCTTATACTTATATGACCATAATCGGTCTATGTATAGAATGAGTAGGTTCAGAATACGAGTCCGTTCCCTTGAGAATTTTCCTATCTACTTGGCTCACGCTATGCCCTGGTTTAATTTCCCGAAGGCACTTCTCTCGGGAAGTTTCCTCTCACTCCAGAGTCAGAGTGAGTCCCTCGAAAGGACTACCATGATAGTAAACCCACGAGTTTAATTTACCCTTACCATCGAATTTACAGCTCAGTGAATTAGGAAGACTTTTACTCAGGTCACGAAGCCTAGGGATAATTTACCCAAGAACCCTCCGAAAGATCTGTCGGAGCTCTATTGCCTGTCGACCTTAACCTTTTCATAGGTAGGAGGGTAGAATTGGCAACGTCCTGAAAATCTTGGAGTATCCGGACCCGTTCATCGACATTTCGGCATTTCATCACCTGGGAAACCAAAGGGCAAGACCCTTCGTCGTCGCAAGTTGCGAAGTCCCGGTATGCAAAACTCTGAATTAGCTTAGTGTGAATAGGTTTCAGCATTTCGACATTTCGACGTTTTGACACTTGGGAAACCAAAGGGCAAGACCCTTCGTCGTCACAAGTCGCGAAGTTCCGGTATGCGAAACTCCGAATCAACTTAGTGTGAATAGGTTTCAACATTTTGTCATTTCGGCATTTTGGCACCCAGGAAACCAAATGGCAAGACCCTTCATCGTCGCAAGTCGCGAAGTCCCGGTATGTGAAACTCCAATCAACTTAGTGTGAATAAGTTTTGACATTTCGGCGTTTCGACACTCGGGAGACCAAAGGGGAAGACCCCTTGTCTTTGCAAGTCACAAAATCCCGGTTCATGAAACTCCGAGAGGATCTGGACCGTCCATTGGAGGAGACACATGGTGAGTGGTCAGAATTCGGGGAAAGCACCGAAACCCCGTAAGCCATTGGATCTCGTAGGACATCAAGGGGGTTAAGGCTGAGTGTCCTTCAACGCCCTTAAGCTTAGGAGCGATAGTGACTGTCAGATCCAGATCAATGAGGTTCGTTGATCTCCTACACGAGTTCCCATATCGAAATTTGGGGATTTGAGTGACAGGAGTTCTTGAGTCGTTGCATCATGAACTCCCGGTTCACGAAACTTTGAAGAGATCTGGAATGTTGGATCCATATCATTGAGGACCGTCGGATCTCGTACAAGAACTCGCGTATCGTATTTCGGGTTTTAGGGTTTGAAGAGTCTAAGGACTTGACTCTCGGGCATTGCTGAGTCACGAATTGCGAAAGGCGCCTCTTGTATTGGCCCGGGGTCATAACCGATGATCACATGGAGGTGAAGCCCACGCTTGGTGCTTGAGTTGTACACGATGGGTTTTCAATGAAAGAATCGGTGGTTTGGTTTAGTGAAGGTTCCGACAGGAAGAGATAGCCTACGCTAGGACCTTGTAGGAACTCGGGGATTCTGTCCCTTGAGAAAAAGGAGAAAAAGGCGAAAAAAATCTATTAGGACGTAGTGGGTATGTTACAAATTGGTATCAGAGCATGGTTACAACACTTGGCCTGCTTAGTCTCATGGACGAGTTGCACAGAAACTCCATCTGAAGTACTCTTAAAATGAGTAACTCTCTATCCTAACCCCCCTTATCAAAAGCCGAAGTTAAGAATGAAAATTCCTATTGTGTGTATGCATTTGAAAAATATGAATTATGCATTGATTGTGAATGAATATAATGTTGACTAACAACAAGTGTTTTTATTGCACAACAAGCGGACGATCAACCACGGGAAACTGCAGACGCATAGAATGGTGACACACCACGAAGTGGGGGATGGCTCCCACAATAGTGACAAAGAGTCTGACGAAAGGAGAGCGGTAGAAACCCCTCTAGATCTAGCTGAGACTGTGAGAAGCCTCATTGTCGAACTATAGAGCTGCAAGGCCAAGAACGAGAGGTTGATAAAAGAGAAAGAGACACAAATGGATATTAATGCAGTCTTGCTGCAGAGCTTATTCGACATACAAAGAAAATTGCAGCATGGACCTGACAACAGTCACGTGGACCAATGACAAACAAAGAGAAGTCGAAGCCCACCTGGGATATGAAAACATGGCCCTTTAAGTGGCCACACTGGGAGGAGCACCTCGAGAAAGGTTCACCCCAGAGATAAGGGACACGCATCAGACGATTCCTTTGGAAAGGAAACTAACGACTTGGAGGGATCTTCTAGTAGCAGAACTAGTTCTTATTCCCGAAGAAAACAGAAGAAGCGAGATCATTCCAAAAATCATAATCTCGAAGAATTCAAGAAGGCCAAACCACCCTCTTTCGACGGTGAAATAAAGAAGGGAGAGGAAGCGGAGGTCTAGCTGCTTGGACTAAAGAAGTATTTTAGAGTCCATGACTTCTTGGAAAATTTGAAGGCCCAAGTAGCCACTTTCAACCTGAATGGCAAGGCTTCCATTTGGTGGGAATACCTTAAGAACGTAAAAGGGATTCATGAATAAGACCTATCTTGGGAACGGTTTGAGAAATACTTCAGGAAGAAGTATCTGTCGAAAAAGTATTTCGATGAAAAGACTAAAGAATTCTATGAACTCAAGCTGGGGCAACGCACCATAGAGGAATATGTTAGCAGAGTCCTCAAATTACTGAGGTACGTACCCTATATAAAAGTAGAAAAGGAAAAGGTGCAATGATTCATCAGTGGACTACCTAAGGACTATCAAAACAATATTGAGTTTGACGAGCCAAAGACCCTAGAATATACTATCCGAAAGGAAAGATATTGTTATGAACAGCTTGGGCATCAGACAAAACCTCGTGAAGGCTGGAAGCAGAAGAACAGTTTGTGATTCCAGATTAAATCCCCAAGATTTAAAAACTATAAAAAGGACTCAAGGATGAGCTTCCCAACCCAAAGTGTACACCAACAAAATTTCCCCTCCGAGAGCGGAAATAAACCTTTTGGATCTACCCCATGAAAGATTGATAACCCGAAGAAAGAACCCTTAAAATATTGGGGTTGTGGAGAAGAACATGTACTAAGGGACTGCCCACATCGACAACAGAACAATCGAAGAATTTACAACGTTCAAGAAGCTACCACTGTCAATGACGTGGCCAGGAGTATGCCACAAATTTATGCAGCCATGGATAATAAACAAGTTGACCACCAAGCTTCAGTGGGTGAGATGGAAGGTATGATCACCAACCATCTAGTGTCTATTCTAATTGACCTTGGTTCAAATTTGAGTTATATAGCCCCTAAGGTTGTTGATAAGTGTAAATTACATCCACATAAACATGCCAAGCCATGGTTGGTACAGTTAGCCACTGGCACCAAAAGAAAGGTAGCAGAGGTCATACCATCTTGCCAATTCACTATGAGTGAATTCCCCACCCAAGCAACCCTTAACGTATTACCCCTAGGATCATAGGACCTATTGATTGGTATGGACTGGCTAGCCACATATAAAGCCAGACTGGACTATTACCATAAAACCCTAGATTGTGTAAGTGAAGAAGGAAGAAGGATAAACCTTCAAGGGATCCAAAAACCTGTCTTGGTGAGATGAATATCAACCCTTCAAACGAGAAAGTATTGCAGAAAGGGATGTCCACTATATGCGATACAGGTGTTGGAATCAGTTGAAGATGACAAACCAAGCCTCGAGGACCACCCCACACTAAGAGAATATAGAGATGTATTTCCAGAAGAGGTACCGGGTTTACCTCCGAGAAGGGACATTGACTTCTTGATAGAACTTGCACCGGGAGCGGTGCCAGTGTCTAGGACACCCTACAGGATGAGCACACCCAAGCTAGTTGAGCTTAAATTACAACTAAAAGAAATGATGGA
>ML819844.1:60907-83030 GCA_009831015.1 Picea engelmannii | reverse complement strand
AAGTGTGACTTTTTCCATAAGCAAATACATTACTTGGGCCATATCATATCTGAAGAGGGAGTAGCAGTAGATCCTGACAAGATCAGGTCTATCATGGAATGGCCTACCCCAAAGGACGTTTCAGATATCATATCCTTTATGGGATTAGAAGGATACTATACGAGATTTATAAAAGGATTCTCCAAGATTAGTTGTCCAATCACTGCCCTCTAGAAGAAGGGAGCTAAATTCACATGGACACAAGAATGTGAAGAAAGATTTCAATCCCTGAAACACCTTCTGACCCATGCACCCATGCTGAAGATCACTGACCCTGAAAATGACTTCCTCGTGTGCATAGATGCCTATAAGGAAGGGCTCAGAGGAGTCCTTATGCAAGGAGGAAGTGTAGTCTGCTATGAATCCCAAAAATTGAATGAGCACGAAGTCAACTATGTGACCCATGATCTAGAGCTGGCCGCCATAGTGCACACCTTAAAAATGTGGAGACATTACCTCCTGGGAAGGAAATTGTACTTATGATAGACCACTATGGATTGCAATATTTGTTTGACCAACCAAAGCTCAATTCCAGACAAGATAGGTGGATGGCCCTCCTTAGTGAGTTTGATTTTGAAATCAAACATGTTAAAGGAAAGGAAAATAAGGTGGCTGATGCCCTTAGCAGAAGTATGAAAACAATTCACCTGGTAGCGGTGAGCACCTGCGAGACGAATGTCAAAGAAAGAGTCAAGAATGCACAAGAAACAAACACATTCTTCTAGACTGTGACCTCATACCTGGAGCAAGAACCCACAGAAATAAAGTATGAAGGCTACCAGATGATAGATGGAGGTCTTCTAACTTACAGAAACATATTGTATATTCCATATTGTGACGACTTGAAGAGGTTCATAATGGATGAACTACATAAAAGACCATATACTGGTATCTTGGGATATCAAAAGATGATCACAACCACTAGGAAACAATTCTCTTGGCCCGGGTTAAAGAAAGACATAGCTAACTATTTAGCTAAGTGCCTAGAATGCCAATAGGTTAAAGCAGAACACCGACACCCAGTAGGATCATTACAACCTCTACCAATCCCGGAATGGAAGTGGGAAACCATTTCCATGGACTTCATCACTGGATTACCAACATTGACCAAACCGAATGACACCATCATGGTAGCGATGGATAAATTGAGCAAGTCCGCCCATTTTATCCCCATCAAATTGACTTGCAAGGCAATAGATATCGCTAGCATATCCATGAAGGAGATATTCAAACTACATGGTATGCCTAAATAAATCGTGTCTGACATAGACACAAAATTTACTTTCAACTTTTGGAAATCCTTGATGGTTGGTATGGAGACCAAATTACTATTTAACATAGCCTATCATCCTCAAATTGATGGACAGACGGAAAGAGTGAACCAAATATTGGAAGACATGCTAATAATGCATGTAATGCATCAACCCAAGAAGTGGGAAGATTACCTGCCACTGGTGGAATTCACCTACAACAACGGCTACCCAAACTTTCTGAAGACGAGTCCTTTCGAAGTCCTCTATGGTAGACCGTGAAATACTCCAGTCAGTTGGAGTAATCCCGTAAACAGAATTACTATTGGACCCAACATGCTGAAAGAAATGGAACAACAAGTGATTCAGATAAAACAAAATCTGAAGGTCGCTCAGAACAGACAGAAAAGTTACGCCGACCAAAAGAGAACTCCAAGAGAATTCAAGATGGGAGACCATGTATATCTCAGAGTTAGGCCTAGGAAGAGTTCCTTGAGGATGGGAGCTTGTTCCAAGTTGGCGCCTCAGTATTGCGGACCCTTTGAAGTTCTATATAGAGTGGGACCTGTAGCCTATAGGCTATCACTTCCTACCACAGTAAAAACACATAATGTTTTCCATGTTTCATTATTGAAGAAATATGTACATGATTCTAATCATATAATTGACTGGTCTGTGATCCAGGTGGAACTGGAGGGATAATTTCTGCCAGAACCTCAATGCATACTGGACAGAACGGAAACCCCACTCAGGCACTGAACCATTGCACAGGTCAAGGTGCAGTGGAAACATTTTGGCCCAGATGAGGCTACCTGGGAAATGGAAGATGCCATGAAACAAGCATATCTGATTTTGTTTACTTCTGTACATACACGTCATATTGATAGATAGAACATTGAGGACAATTTTCCTTTAAGGGGGAGGAAATTGTAACACCCTGTTTCCCCTAGTCTCTAAAAATAACTATATTGGCCAAGAACTATGGCAAACGCAAAGACGTGAATGTTTGATTTGACGAAGCTTTTTATAAAAGGTCGATGAATGTAAATTATGTTATGAATATGTGTTGCATGGATGCTGGGAGGGGGATGTGCTAAAAGAGACCAAGATGGCTAATGAGAGGTGGTGGAAGGGACCTGGAATGGTTGCGTTAACTTGCACCGAGCCAGTATTGTACTGGTTTTACTTTCTCAAAGACCAAAACAACTCTCTGATCCCGGAATGGATTTCTCGTCAGATTGGTAGGTGGGGAGGCTCCTCAAGAGTTAATGAGGGGATGGGGGTGAATCGCCCATCCGTAACAGGTCCTAGAACTAACTGCGGATGGGGAAATTCATGCCACACTAAATCTTGCAGAGAAAATGCAAGAGAGGAAGTGTGGTAAGAGGGGGAAAAAGAACGCACGTGACAGGGATCGTAGGGAAAAAATGGAGAAACTCTGGAAACACAGGGAGTTCTGAACAGAGGAGAAGGAGAGTAAACTTTGTCCTTGACTTCCATTGAGTTGGAAGTAGAAAATTGAGCCTCAAGCATCATGGTCTAGCTCGGGGGTGGCTAGTGGTAAATCTGTTTGGAGTCATTGAGCCTACGGTTGGGTGGAAACGAGCACCCCTCTCAGCAGTCGCGTCACACCTGGTGTTTTCTGATAAGTGTTATGTCTTGTATTTTTTAATCGAATGCATGCTCATGTTTATACACTCATAAATGGTTTCTGTATGGAAGTGTTTGCCTATGTTTTTATTTGGAGACAAGGGATACATGCTTATACTTATATGACCATAATCGGTCTATGTATTGAATGAGTAGGTTCAAAATATGAGTCTGTTCCCTTGAGAATTGTCCTATCTACTTGGCTCGTGCTATGCCCTGGTTTAATTTCCCGAAGGCACTTCTCTCGGGAAGTTTCCTCGCACTCCAAAGTCGGAGTGAGTCCCTCGAAAGGACTACCATGATAGTAAACCCACGAGTTTACTTTACCCTTACCACCGAATTGATAGCTCGACGAATTAGGAAGACTTTTACTCAGGTCACCAAGCCTAGGGATAATTTACCCAAGAACCCTCTAAAAGATCTATCGAAGCTCTATTGCCCATCGACCTTAACCTTTGCATAGGCAGGGGGGTGGACTTGGCAACGTCTTGAAAGTCTCAAATTATCCGGACTCATTCATCGACATTTTGGCATTTCGGTGTTTCGACACCGGGGAAACCAAAGGGAAAGACCCTTTGTCGTCGCAAGTCATGAAGTCCTGGTATGCAAAACTACGAATTAACTTAGTGTGAATAGGTTTCGGCATTTCGACGTTTCGGCACCCGGGAAACCAAAGGGCAAGACCCTTCGTCGTCGCAAGTCACGAAGTCCTGGTATGCGAAACTTCGAATGAACTTAGTGTGAATAGGTTTCGGCATTTCGACATTTCGGTGTTTCGACACCCGGGAAACCAAAGGGAAAGACCCTTCGTCATTGCAAGTTGCGAAGTCACGGTATGCGAAACTCTGAATCAACTTAGTGTGAATAGGTTTTGGCATTTCGACATTTCGGCACCTGGGAGACCAAAGGGGAAGACCCCTCGTCTCCGCAAGTCACGAAATCCTGGTTCACGAAACTCCGGGAGGATTTGGACCATCCATTGGAGGAGACGCGTGGTGAGCGGTCAAAGTTCGGGGAAAGCTCTGAAACCTCGTAAGCCATTGGATCTCGTAGGACAGTAAGGGGGTTAATGCTAAGTGTCCTTCAACGCCCTTAATCTCAGGAGGGATAGTGACCATCAGATCCAGATCAACGAGGTTCGTTGATCTCCTACACGAGTTACCATATCGGAATTCGGGGATTTGAGTGACAGGAGTTTTGGAGTCGTTGCATCGTGAACTCCCGGTTCACGAAACTCCGAAGATATCTGGACCATTGGATCCATATCATCGAGGATCGTCGGATCTCATACAAGAACTCGTATATCGAATTTCGGGGGGTTTGAAGAGTTGAAGGACTTGACTCTCAGGCATTGCTGAGTCGCGAATTGCGAAAGGCGCCTCTTGGCTTGGCCCGAGGTCATAACTGATGATCACATGGAGGTGAAGCCTGTGTTTGGTGCTTGATTTGTACATGATGGGTTTTCAATGAAATAACCGGTGGATTGGTTTAGTGAAGGTTTCGATAGGAAGAGCTAGCCTGCATTAGGACCTCGTAGGAACTCAGGGATTCTGTCCCTCGAGAAAAAGGAGAAAAGGGCAAAAAAAATCTATTAGGCCGTAGTGGGTATGTTACATAAACAAAATTTTCCTTTGAAAGGAGTTGTATCTTCTAAGGATGAATGATGGAGATTTAATTACAGAGCATTTAAATCCCTTTAAAATCATGGTAAGTTATTTGTTGTCTATTGATATTAAAATTTCTGATTAATATAAGTTTGTCACTTTACTTTGTTCTTTTCCAAATTCATGGGATAGTTTGGTTCTATCTATTGGGAGTAATACAATCACATTAACATTTGATAATGTGGTTGCATCCTTTCTATTGGAAGAAATGAGGCAGAAAACATGGATAGTCACATAACATATGCCTTATTTGTAAGAGGTCATTCCCAAGATATAAATAAAAATAAATCTTTGGGGGGAGATCTAAATCTAAAGGTAGATCTAAATATGTAGGAAAACCTTTAAATAAATAATGGAAATGTGGTAAAACTCGACATTATAAAAATCATTGTAGATCTAAAAATGTCGATAAAGGGAAGGGATATGATGATGTTCCTTCTATAGAAGAGAATACCTACTTAGAGGAAGGAGGGGATGTGTGCTTGGATTTTTCAAGCACACATTTAGATCATGATATATGGATGATTGACTTGAGTACTTATTTTCATATGACTCCTCACATGGATGGTTTTGTGAATATAAAAAGTATAATGGAGGTGACATTTTATTTGGAGATGATTGGAGAGTTCAAGAATTGAAAGAGTTAAGTTGATGCTAAAAGATGGAAGGAATAAAATACTCCCTCGAGTTTTACACCGTTTAGAGATATAAACTTTATATGTGTAAGTAAAATATATGATATATGTGTATAAACTATGTTTAAAAATGAAACCTACAAAATGGTTCTTGAATCAATGGTGTGAATGAGGGGAGTTTGGATTATAACTCTATACAAGTTTTAATTATATAAATTTTTCTCCAAAAATTAGCTTCATAAGGAAATTCTAAAATAATAAGTCATCTCTGCCATAATATGCCACACCACACTTCTATATAAGCTAGATGAAAGTTGAAAATAATAATGAAAATTTTAGATTCTTGTGCATAGAAAATAAATGGTAATAAGTATTATACAATAAATAATTACTATTAATTTATAATAAATGGTTATGTGGTTGATCCTGCATGTCTAAGTATGAACTAATTCAGAGTGTGAAAATGCAGATTTCTCATTAAATCAGTTATCATAATAATATATAATATTTCAATTGGGTTTAACTTGATTGGTTGGGAGGAATGAATTTTTTCCTATCCACCCGACCCCAATTATTGGAATCTAGGGTTTACCCTATGTACCATCCTCGAAATGACATAAAGTACTAGAGAGTTTTCCCATATTGAAAATAATAATAATATATAATATACTGATAATATAACAATATAAAATTTATAATATGATCATAATATGATATGAATTAATAACTAAAATATAACAATACCAGGAATGCTTTTGATATTAGGAATGTGGAAAACAAATTTATAATATGATATAACAATATATTATAATAATATTGAATATAAAATATAATCATATTATAATAATATATAATATAATCATAAATAATTAGTAACTATGAATACTATGAATGAATGAATGTGAATGTAATGCCACCAGTCTAGATCCATTTAACTCTTGATCTATCAAGGGGGTCTAGAGGGAACCTTTAACCTTTCCTCATCTTTTGCACTCTAAAAAAGATTTGTACCTCTAGAGATTTGATCGCTTTATACTCTTGATTGATTTAAAGATAAATGGATCTAGGCAGGTTGTTATTTATTCAAAGTATATATATAATGGAGCCTACATAAATTTTTATTATTTTTTATTGTATTTTAATGTTTTATATTATTTTAATGCATTATGTTACATGAACATCTCTTCCATACTGGGTTGTAGAGTTCCTCTCAGCGCAATTATAGCAAATTTCTAACATAATATAATAATATTGAGTTCAAATCCAAATGGAGGTAGGGTATGCATACCTTCGTAGACTTTACCAGTCAAATCGTTGGGCAGAGGTATTTCAAAGATATTGAACATATCCCGAGATGATCTCACCAAGATATTAAATAAGTCAAGGTGTACATATGGTTAAATATTTTCAAATATAAACATGACACATAATCATCCTTGACTTTAATATGTCCAAATTTCGAAATTCAACAAGGATGTTTTTTCTTATAAGACCCATTTTAGCCCTAAATTTCTTGTAATATGGGAAGCACTATTAGTGATGGATGCAACAATTCTATGGAGTGGTTTTTTGAATATGAAAAATATAATGGAGGTGAAATTTTATTTGGAGATGAATTGAAATCTAGAATCACAAGACATAAAAGCTTTGAGTTTCCACTAAAAGATTGAAGGATTAGAACACTCCCTGGATTTTTGCACATTCCAAAGACGGCTAGAAAATTTAGATATGTTTAAGTAAAATGAGTGATATAGGTGTATAGACCAGGATTGAAGAGGAAACCTGCAAAATGGTTTGAGGAGAAATTGTGTTTATGGGGGGATTTTGGAATGGAACTCTATACAAGCCATTAGAAAGAACTATCACTTATGCATGCATCAATTCTGTTGTTCTAGAGGACAGAAATGAATAAGACAAAACCCTTACGTTTTTTTGGAGGAAAGACAATGTCCGAACATCAAATATTGGGACATGTTGGAGAGAAGGCATTTTGATCATTACATGGTAAAGGTATGGTTGAATGTATGTTTGATTACACTCTAGATTTCAATTTCTGTGAACATTGCATATATGGTAAACAAAATCGGGTAAGATTCTCATCTAGCACTATAAGAGAAAATATAATTTTAAAGTTGATACATAGTGATGTGTTTTGACATGTGCATTATGTGTTTTGATTTGTGTATTATGTTTCATTCATAGATGTTTTTTTCAAGATTCACATGAATTTTTTTTCTCCGAAAGAAATTTGAGATTTTTGATAAATTTAAATAGTTTAAGGCTCTTGTAGGGAATCATATCGAGAATAAACTAAAAGTGTTGAGAACATATAATGGTGGAGAGTTATAGAGAATTGAATTCGATGATTTATGTAAGAAGTGTGGAATAGAAAGGAAAATGACTACTTCCTACACAACTCAATAGAATGGTGTTGTAGAAAGAATGAATAGGATGTTGATGAAAAATGCAAGAAGCATGCTTAGTGGTGTTGGGTTAGGATAGAAATTTTGAGTAGAAGCAATTGATATTGCATGTTACTTGGTAAATAGATCACCATTATCGACATTGGTGCATGAGGCATGGTCTAGTAAGAAATTCTCTCTTAAACATCTCATAGTTTTTGGTTTCACATGTTCCAAAAGGAAATAGGAGTAAGTTGGTTAATAAAGATGAAAAATGTATCCTTATTGGTTACAAAGATGGTATAAAATGTTATAAAATTTGGAACTTATTAGTTCTAAGAAACTAAGAATATTATTTACAACATGTTTTTTCTAGAGAGGTTAAAGATGTTCCCAAACATGAATTCCTACCAAGGGAAAAACAACACTTGAGATAATAGAGTTTGAGATGAAGAATGAAGAAACTAACTCAATAGAAGAACATGAATCAAGAGAAGAAGAAATTCATACCCCAATATTGAAGAGATCAATTCATGAAATAAGACAACAAAAAATGTATTCTTTACCTAAATTTCATTCTAGATTTTCTTTATCTATTATTGATGATGATCCTATAACTATTTGGAATTTAGTGGATTCAAAGGATGGTAAACTCTAAAGGAAGGAAATGGGTGAAGGAATGCTTGCTTTGGATAATAATGAAGCTTGGGATCTAGTTGAGTTTCCTGTAGGAAGAAAATACTTTGGTAGAAAATGGGTGTTCAAGAAGAAGTTGAATGTAAAAGGTAAATTAGAGAAGTACAAATATCAGTTATAGAAAAAGGATATTCCCAGTTAGAGGTGATTGATTTTGGTGAAATATTTTCTCCTATTGCTAAATTAACTTAGATATTATATTTCTTTTGTCTATTTATACTACTTTTGATCTTGAAGTAAATCACATGGATGTGAAGACAACACTTCTACATGGATATCTTGAAGAATAAATCTACATGAAACAACTAGAAGAGGTTTGCAGTAAGGGAAATGTCACAGACCTTAAATTCCAGTAAATAATATATATATATATATATATTCTTTAATGGTTCTTCATCATCGTTATTGTCATATTTACTTTTATACCTATCTTATAATTTTCCTTGTTTCCCTTATGATACGGAAAATTTCATTATCCTTCCAACATTTTGATTATGATGATAAACTCATAGGGACTACATACCTATACGGTAAAACCTTTATCACCTTAACATAGCTTTTTATAAAGTCTTATAGTTATTATGGTCCACTCTTATATGAGTTATCCTAAGTCTCATCTCCTTAAGACCAATATTTGATAACCTATAATATATAACTTATTACTTAAGTGGCGATCTCTATATAAATGTTAAATGAATTGGTTGCTAGCTACAGTCCTTCTCCTATGACTATAGGTTTAAAATTGTTGCTACCATGTTATTATACTTACAATGTTTTATTTACTTTATACCATATGTTTCTTAATGTTGTTTGATGGTAATTCTTCATATATAAACTTGGTTTTCGATAAGTAGGGTTTATTAAATTATGAAACAAATTATTTGGAATGACCTATTGTTTTAAGCCAATCCGTTCACGTTACACCTGTCCTTCGACATGACTGCTTAGTCCAGAGGAATTCATTTGGGTGCTTTACGAATTTTAAAATCGTGTTATGGTAGTTGTTCGCATTAAAGCTTCGCCAAATCCTCCTTGTTATCCCACGTTCTCTGTGGAGAATTTATCATATGGTTGTTACATGTCAAAATTCCTCACTTCAATAATGTCATATTATCATTTTCGTAAGTGTCACAAGTGTCTCACTTTTGTCACAAGTGTTGAAAATTTCACAATTTTGTTCTGCATATGTAGCATTGCGAACGCCACCATGGAAACACTTGATACATCCTCTAGAACATGTTGGAAGGGGAAACCACATCATATTAAAAACTAAGAATTTTTTTTTTCCTTGAGAAATGGTCATCTTAATGAAATTTTGGAAGACCAGTGCTCCCCTGCTCATATGCAGGGAGTGCTAACGCTTCCTGTCCATCTAGCAAGAAGAATTGCAGTGCTCTGTTGCTAGTTTGAGGGAGCATCAATTGGTTGATAGAATAATGGGAAGAAATCCTCCTTATCTCTAAAGGCAACTAGAGATGATCTGAGTTGGTTTGGCTCGAATCCAAGCTTTAGGCTGTATCTAAGGGAGATGCCACAACTAATGGAATCATATCCTCAACATATTCCAAATATAACTAAGGTGGTTGAGCCTCTCAAAGATTATAAAAGATGGCATTCTCATGGTGAAGAGGAGGAGAACAATCGAAAAAAATTATTGACATTATGATCGTGGATATTTCGAGAAAGGGCTTGGACAAGGAGGACTTGGAGAGGTTGCTGCAACTGCATCTACAGATTGTAAGTTCCTTGTAATGTTCTCATTATTGTATGCTTGGCCTATTTCCTTCAAGTTTGTGTAAGGTTGCATATACTTGTCTATTATTGATAAATTTAGTTTAAACTAATCTTGGTAGAGTAGGAAGTCTGTGTTGTCTATTGGATTGCATATATCATTAAGGAGCTTGAAGATCAAGTTCAGCTTGGATTAAGCAAGGACAAGTTCCAGAGAAAGGTACATCATACTTTCTTCCTATTTTTCGTTTGACTAGTTTAAATACATTTAAAGGAATGTTAGTGTCCAATGTTAGCATCTTTCTGTCTTGGTAGTAGGGGTCTAGAATCGAAGAGGATATTCACCTGTCCGCAGGGGAATTTTCCTACAACAGAAATTGGCGACTCCACTGGGGACCAAAGATTTCAGTTTTGGTTTCTTTCCTTGGTTTTGTCTTTGCTTTTTTCTCATATTCAGATCCTTCTTGATGTATTTTCTCTTCTATACATATGTCGTCATTGCTGAAGTTGTCTCACATAGATTATTGATCAAACTTCTCGAGTTTTTGATTTTCTAGATGGTTCCAATTTTTTTCTCAGAAACCCGTTCCCTCTCCAGTTACAACCAGAGCGTTGATTTCCTGATCGAATCTCCCCTATAGTGTGTTAGGGAGCGCTATAACTCTCTGGTGCTATTATATCTAGAGCGCTGATTTTTCCTCATCTTGAAAAATTGTTGACTGCCTTTGTATTGGGTGTGATTTTTGGGCATTTCCTTTGAAATCAAAACTTGTTTGATCAATTTATGTCTTCTTTTAGACCTGCAACTTTCTTCTTTTAAAACCTTTTATTTTTTATTGGTTTTTATTGTACTTCCTTGTCATGAAATCACCCTCTTTCTTCATATTTTGGGTTCATTTTGATACTTTTTTGTTCATCTAATCGATTAAAGATTGTTGCAAGGAAACTCAGGGATATCTTTACTATTTTAATTGGTCTCTGATCTTCATATATTTCCAGAAATTTCTTAAGTGTGTTTTTTTGTTTTTGGTGTTCTTGTTGGAAACTTTAGTTTGTTTTTTCCTCTTATTGACTATTGTGAGAGTGCCTTTTGTTTGTGTGATTCTTGCTTCCCATTGTCTAAAGTTGCAATAGTGAAATTATTTTTATTATTGACATAAGAGGCATTAAACCAAATCAATTCACATTCATAATCAAACGAAAGGATACTTTTTATGATTGGTTTTTGGATACCAGAAACAATTTCTTTATAATTTAGCACTGAAATGGATTCTCGTTGAAAACAAATTGCATTAAATTTTTGCATTCTTGTGTTTGGTAGTGAAAGAAAGAAAACTCTTCTCCTTCTCATAAATAGAATTTCATTGAAAGAAACCTTTTCCTATCATTCTTTTACTTCTTTGGGATTTGAGTCACAACATCATTAATTTCACTCTCATTCACCTCTGTGTAAAGAACAACCACTAAAATCATTTCTAATTAAAAACCGATATAGAAACTTTTTCTTTTTAGATTCTTCCACCAACACTAGACTAGGACTAACGCTCTGGATTAGGCTGTGAAAATAAATCTCCAAAGCATTCAAGACAAACTTAGCATCTTGCGATAGGGAGAGTAAATCCAATTTTCGTATAAGAAGAGTTGGGATCCCCCTCTCACACAGGGGTTACGCATGAGGTAGCATTCGAGAGAGAACCTAAGATTATACCTATGAGGCTTAACCATTCGTAGTAGTAAGATCATATTTTGGGGGTTCTTCTTGAGGTTCAACTGTCTTCATTTGGTCTCAGTTCTTCGTGAATTCTAAATTTGTTCAGGGTCCTCTGGAGTTCTACTAGTCCACTTGTCCTCAGTTCTCTTGAAGGATTTCAGACTTGTTATCCTATCCATATGTTCAGACTGGACTGTCAACTGTACCCTCCCAGAGGATGACTGTGTGTTGGTGTCCTTAGTAGCCATAATATTTAGGATCCTCACACAAGGTGATGGTGAAGGGAAGTCTTCGTTGTACTTGGAAAACACGCAGGTCAAATTCACTTGGGCTCCTTGGAGGGTAAATCCACGATTATTGTGTGGAAGATTGCATTAAGGTGTAAGTTTGTTAAGTAGGTTGCCAACGTAACTGATCCACCTGCTCATACCCTATCCTCTTCTCAATTGGATCACACGATGTTGGATTTCATCACCAACTAGTATGATCATTGAGAGAAGGTATTGTTTGCTTGTTCGTTCTTCTAGATTTTTAGTGAGTGTTGTTTATTTACTCATTTGTTTTTCAAGATTGAGTCTGTAGATGATAAAGGTCTTCATAGATCACGTAGGATGCAATGGGTGCCTCTAAAAGGCTATGAACCCTTATATCCTAATTCACCTGAAGATTTTTATTGTGAAGAGGTAGAAAATCATTCAGATGCTGGGAGCACTGCTACTCCTTTGTTAGAAAATCCTGAAAGCGCCTTGGTTACGGTGGAGGATCCCATTCCTCTTATTACCCTTGTGTCACACGTTCCTATTGAGACACTTTTTCTTCGATTGGACTTGTTAGGTAACATCATAGAAGAAGAGTGTCCTCGTCTTCCATTGAGGCAATACACTGAGACACCAATGGAAAACACACAACAAGATTATAATTATGAGTACATGAATCCTGTCTAGTCTGATGACATGGTAAATACACAACAGACACCTATTTTTTCCATATGGAGAACTCCATCAGGACGTGATATTTACGAAAAAATTAATTTTAGTCGACCATCTCTTGACCCTCTTACCTTTGCTGGTGCCGATGCAGGACTGTTAGGTCAGACTATTGACTGTCCTATCGAACAAGTAGTCTATCCTACAGTTACATCAATACAAGTCCAAAGTAATGCTAGATTCGTAATGCCTAGTCATACACAAGGTACTTTGACAGTTACTCCTACTACACCATCTCTTCAACCTACAACTCCTTATGTTCCTCAGAATCCTTTTGGAACACCTATACATCACTGAATGCAGAACCCTTCCATACACACACACTCAACTGCGAGACAAATCCTGACTGGGGGGAAACCATCATCTAGCGGAACTGTCCCTTCTGGGGGACAATCATCCTTACACATACCCATTGGGGGGAAAAACCCTTTTATTGGTCAAACCCTAGTTGTCACTCAAGCTATGGTAGGGGGTTAACCCCATTTTTCTAGAAACCCTTCACAATCTTGGGGACCACCCCAAGGAGGTACGTTTCATCAACCTTATCAAGGAGGGCCATCATGCCCTAACCCACAAGGAGGAGTACCAAATCCTATTCCTTTTGGATTATATTATGGACAAACTTTTCTGGGTGTCTCGAATCCCACTTGTGGTCCTCAAGAACAACAACCTGGTCCTCCTGAAGGGTCAACTAGCTACCCTCCGCAAGGAAACATTGTCTACCCCCCCTCAAGGGAAAACTGTTTATCCACCACAACCTAATAAAATGACCTATCCTCCCATGGGATACAATGTTTATCCTCCCCATAACCAACCGGGTTTCACTCCTTTCATGAATGTTCCTCAACAAAAACCGAATCCTGCCTATATTGGCCAACAATATCCGTATACGGGAGGGCCTACTGGATACAATTATCCACCTCAACTAGTTTATGTCCCTACTGTTGTCTCTATGCCACACTAGTATCATCCTTAGGGTAAATGGAAACTACCATTCCTAGACACGCTGGATCTACTAGATTTATCTCAGTTGACAAATGATCTCATACTACATTTTCCTTTCTGGTCGATAATTCCTGCTAAATTACCTCCTGACATCCCCAAATTTGACAATAAACCTGGAGAAGACCCGAACAACCATGTTATGAAATTTTATATATGGTGTTCATCAAAATCATCGATGGATGATTCTATCCAGTTGCATCTTTTTCAATACACACTCACGAGCTCAACAACCAAATGGTACATTGAACTCCAACATGGTACTTTTCAAGATTTCAACTCCATGGCCATGGATTTTATCACAAATTTTCAATTACCCATCCGTTATGAGACTGGTATAGAACTCTTGAATTCACTTCTTCAAACGAACTCCATAGATATCTATGATCATATTCATGAGTGGAGACGACATCGAATGTTGATCAAAGCGACCATTCCTGACCAATTGTTGGCAGAATGATTTACTAAATCTCTTTTACCCCCAATTTATCATGATGTTGCCATGGGAGGTGTTGTCACTGAGGAGGAAGCCATTTCTTGCACTCAGTCCCTGGATTTGGTTTATTACCAATCCGGTACGTTGTATGAGTTGATACCAAATTCTCTCCGTATGTCCATTGATCCATCCAAACCATCTTCCACAACTCATGCAGATGGAATTATCGGTGCCATCAAAACACAATATTCATCTCAGTCAACCATCTTGACTAATCACTTTGTTTCTGTGCCCATCACCGGTTCGACCTCACTCTCATCTAACTCCCCCCCGAATCAAATGTTTGAGGTGAATGCAGTTCAATCTGCCTCTTCACAACAATCTGGGGGAAAGAAGAAAATGAAAAATAAACCCAAAAATAACAACAATAATAATAAAAATCCAAAAACACCAACTGAACCTCCTACTCCTGAGAAACAACCAAAGAAAAAACCAAAATTTCCATGTCTCATTTGTGGTGATGATCATTACACCTGAGACTGTCCTCATTGCTACGAAGTTGAAATTTTTTTGAAAGGGAATTCCAAACCAAATGTGTTGACACAACCTTTCCCTCAACATTAGTCCATGGTTGGGCAAGCCCCTGCTCGTCTGGTAGGGGGAAATCCCAGTCAGCCTCCCTGTGAGGAAACCTCTTCGAGCGCCCATACTTATATGTTTAATGGGATTGATTTAACCACTCGCACTACAACATTTCACACACCAACTAAACCTGATAAAGTGAAGGTCACTAATGGTACTACATCAGATCCACCTCCTCCCACCGTTACTCCTCAATCTGGACCACTTCAGATTGAGAAACCTACTTTTGACTCTATTTTATGCCCTCACAAGAGCACTATTCGAAAATCAAATTTTAATCCTAGTTCACATGCCGCCTAAGACTACAACATCATTGAATATTTGGCTCAAGAACCATGTGCTATGTTTTCTCTCGAAGTTCTACAACATTGTCAAAGTAAACATAGAACACTCTTGGCCACCATCGATGCGATCGATCTCGAGTCGTCAAATAATATCACGTTTAATATTGATAACTTCAAGTCACGACTTTCTCACCAAATTTCTTTTCAAATCAATGTTGTTGTTCATAACCGACACATTCATCATACCATACTGGATGAGGGAGATTCCACTTGTGTCATGTCGTTATCTTGTTGGAAAGGGTTGAAATCATCTGCGCTTAACCAATCCTCTACAATGTTATGAGATTTCAATGGGCAAGGTTTTCATCCTCACGGACTCTTGCAATCCTTAGCTGTTCAATTGGGAGGTAAGACTATCTCTGTCGATGTACTCATAGTCGATGCTCCCCTCAATTACAAATTGTTGTTAGGAAGAAGTTGGTTTTATGCCATGAATTTCGTCATTTCATCGGTGTTTCGATGTGTTCAATTCCCCTATCAAGGAAAATTTGTCACTATCGATCAGTTAGATTACTGTACCCACGACACTCACACTCCTGCAACCAACAATATTTATTTCTTGGGAGATACTAAAATCACTTATGAAAGTGTAGGCGTAGGTATTTTAAAATACTCTTCCCTTATGGGTACCTTCCCTACACCACTTCCTCCCACCTCGCAACATATTTCCATGATCAATATGATATTGAATATGGCATATCAATCTTATGAATCATTTGATCCTTCGGTTGTGCCTAGTCCTTTGGAATTCGATGCACTAGGTGACACTATGCCACTTAGTCCTGCTGAGGTTTCATACAATGACATCCAATCTAGCTCTCCCTCACTAGATGAACAACATCTGTTTCCATCCAACACTTAATCATTGCCATCTTGGTTGGATTCCCTATCCTCTACTTTCAATTGCATCCTACATATTTTTTCATCAGACAAATCCATTATGGAAATGATTAGTATCAAAGAGGTACCTTGGGATGATAACCATCATCGTTCATATTTTCTTCCTAGTTTAGATGAAAATGAGAAACATATACACTCTATCTTTATTGATGGTGTTGCTGATTATCCCCAATCTCCCATACTTACCCAGAACACTATTTCCGAGGGGAATTTGGGAAACATATCTTCTATGATCACTATCAACATATTGATCAAAGAAGGTATTGTGTAACACGTTCATCTCATTGCCAATTTCTTGCCCGAGGAAGTGGAAGATTATACCACTTTGTTTAAATAGTTCTACGACGTTTTCTCTTGGAGTTATGAAGAAATTCCAGGGATCAATCCGTTGAACATTGTGCATGAGATAAAAAATTACCCAAGTTTTAAACCTATACGATAAAAACTTCGCCCGATTCATCCTAAGAAAACCACGATTATAAAGGAAGAAGTTGAAAAAATGTTGAAGTCTGGTTTTATTTATCCTGTCCCCTTGACAGAATGGGTTTCTAACATCATTCTAGTCACTAAGAAATAAGGGACCATTCATGTCTTTGTAGATTATAGGGATCTCAATAAGGCTTGTCCCAAAGAAAATTACCCTACACCCTTTATCGACCAAATCATCGATAATTGTGCTGGCAACATGATATTTTACTTCATGGATGGTTTCTCAGGGTATAACGAGATCGATATTCTACCGACTAATCAACATAAGACAAACTTCGTCTGCCCTTGGGGGACATTTTCTTATAGGAAGCTACCTTTTGGTATTAGAAAAGTTGGAGCTACTTTCTAGCGGGCCATGTCGTATGCTTTCCACGATATCAAACATATTGTGGAACCTTACCTTGATGATTTACCTGCTCATTTGTCTAATTGAAGAGACCATATTGGTAATTTACGGGCCATATTTATTCAATGTTGGTTTTACCATGTCTGTTTGAACCCTCACAAATACATCTTCAGGGTCGAATAAAGTCGACTCCTTGGATTCTTCATCTCCAAAGATGGGATTAGGGTGGATCCCTTAAAAATAAAATCTATTCTTGTGATGCAGGAGCATCTCTCCATGCCAGCCAGCCAGCCAGCCAGCCACGTCAGCGCGCACACATTCAAAGGATGAAGAGAGGCGCAGCCTCATTTGAAATTTGAATTGAATGTAATTTAATGTGCTTAGGCTCTTGAGACAGGAAATCTGTGCTATATGCAGACATTAGATAGGATCGGCTTTAATGCCAAGATCAGCTGAGATCTAGATCCAGGCACTGGACTAGACAACCCATTGAATGTAATTTATTAGAGTAGGTGAACCTGGAGGGAAGCGCTAAGAGCTCCTCAGGTAAAAGAGATTTTCAGATCTCATTTAGAGTTAGACGAGTTGAGGTAGAAGAGAGAAGAGAGAAGAGCCAGGGAGAGCTCAGGAACACCATTGTAAAGATATAGGCATTTTGCCATTTTTAATACAAACAACAGTTTTTCTTGCATGAGTTCTGTGTTGAATGGGTGTCTGTGTGTGTTGATTCATTCTGCAGGAGTTCGTTTGATTTCAGGTTGAAGGTATTTGTGGCTTCACGCCAGGAGGGTGTGACAGAACGTTGTGGGTTCTGAGGGCCGTGCACAGAGGATGCATTTCTGAACTTTGTGGAGTCAGACAAAGACGTGCTGAGGCATAGGAATGAAGTCAACAACCCAGGAAGAAGACCTGTGAGGTTACTGAACACCTCAGGAGGTAAGACTGTGTGGGTGAGAACACAGTTATAGACAGAATTGTGGAGGATTCTGTAGAGCTATGCCAAGTGGGCATTGAGCGTGTGTATAGGGGTGCACAGAGGAAGAAGAACTCTGTAGAGAGTTTGAGAAAGAACAGAATCACTGAGGATTCTGCGAGAGCTCTGCCAGATGGGCATCGAGCGAAGTGCATAGGTGTACAGAGAGGGACAAAACTGTTGGAGGTTCTGGGAGAAGATACTCCGCCAGGAGGCGTCGAGGAAGTGTGCAAGCAGGCACAACAGAGGAAAGAACTCTTTGAGTTCTGGAAGTTGGAGGAAAGGTCCACTGAGGGAAATTTCACTGGGTTACTGAAAACCCAGAAGTACTCAAGAAGAGGCTTGAGCAGAAGGATAGCCAGGAGGGCATCCATTCCATTTTACATCTGAGGGAGGAGAAGGAAAAAATCCCCTAAGGGGCCTGAGTGGTTGCAGAAGCTCAGGAGAGATAGCACGCTATGTGCACACGAGAAGGATCTACAAGGAGTGCATGAGTCGGAAGAATCCTTTAAGGATTCAAAAGGAGGCAAAAGCTCAGGAACGGAAGCATTTCATACACGCGGCAAGGCTCAGGCTCGAGGAGCTCGCAGAGAGGAAACCAACAAAGGTTGAAGCCCTTGGAAGATTTAAATTCTCCCAAGGCAGGAAAGAAGCGCAAGAATCTCAGGAGGAGTAACATCGGCCATTGAATCTGAGCCGATAGAATTTGGACCGTTGGTGTTCACGGAGAAGATCGCACAGTTTAACCTCTGGAGGAGGAGCGCAAAAAGGGATAACAGATCTGGGCTCTTAGATCTGAGCAGGAATCCCGCCAGCCGTCAGATCTACGGAAGCTGCGGGGAAGTTAACCTTGCAGACAGAGGAGAGAAGTCCCGACGAGCATCGGGATATCGGCCATCGGGAAATCAGAGTTCTCGAGGATGTGAGAACTGGGACACCAACAGTTGCAAAAGCGCGAGATTGGATCTGGACCGTCCGTTGGCAAAGGAAACGTGGTGGAGATCCAGCGCCATCAGCGTTTGGCGCATCGGGAAATCGACATTCCCGTGGACAAGACATCGGGGAATTTCAGGAGGAAACCCTGACATAATCGGAGTCGTCTGTTCGGAGGACAGGTGGCAACGGATCAAGCGTCGTCGGCATATCGGGAGTCTCGAGACTGAGAGTTCGAGGCTGTTTGAACCCCGAAACTGCGAGAAGAGACCACAACCGTGGATCTCAGACAAGACGCATGTCAGAATATCCAGGTGAGTTGGAGTTCGGCGTTTCATGAACTCCGGGAACAAGGGAATTGTTGTCACAGGAATCGTGATCTCGCGATGTCTGATAGGGCTTAAGGAGGCAGTGACGTGGAAGGATCAGTTCTCACGTGCATCGAGAATAGAGATATCGGGGATCCCGGTGACAAGGGATCAATGCATTTCGAAATCGCGATCCGCGAAACCCCGATCAGTGGGGGCCAGCAGTCGGAACAACAAAGGAGGAGGACAACGCCGTAGCGGAGGAGGACAGCTGCCAACTAAACGAAGAATCAGGATTTGGATGATCGAGAATCCCGTAGGCGTTTGCATCGTGACATCGCAAACCCTGAAACCCCGATAGGAGCATATGACTGCGGTCGTATGGGATGACGGTCATGTGGACCAGAGCATATCTAGACAGGGCTAGGCAGACAGGATGCGCATCGAGATATCGGGGATCGGAGGATTGCAGATCCTAAAGACATACGCCCTTTGAAAGCGCAAGTGCCGAAACTTCGATAGGAGTAGCCACGAAAGGGAGTAAGGCCACGGTCGCGGAGACATGGTCATATGTGTCAGGAGCTGAGCCAGGAGGGCTAGAGCGTGGACAAAAGTGAGCATATTGCAGATCGGGAAATCGGGAATCCCGGGGACAAGGAGTCCTTACCCTTTGATATTGCGATGGGGAAAACCCCGATGAGGGTATGACTGTGGTCACATGGTATGCGGTCACATGGACCAGGGTATATCCAGGAGGGGCTAAGGCCAGGTAAAGGCACATCGGTGATTCAGGGATTGGGAGTTCAAAGGGTCAGTGACTCTCGACAACGGAAATACCGAAACCCCGAAGCCCGATAAGAGTTTTCCCGTGGGGAAATTGCTTGTGGTCTGATGCAGAAGCCGAGACAGGGTAAGAGAAGACCTGTGGACTGGGTCAGATTTTAGCAGAGGATTCCAGTAGGGGATTAAATGAGCCGCTTCAGCTCAACAGAAGGAAAAATCGAACGATCCTGTGAGTAGGAGGTCAGGTAAAGAGACCCTGCGGGGTTAGTTGGTGGACCTCTTTGCGTCTAGTGGTATCAGAGCACAGATTCTTGTCTGTATACTTCAGGCAAGAGGGAGCGAGGAGAAAAGATAAGCACTCTAATATTC
This sequence comes from Picea engelmannii, assembly GCA_009831015.1. NCBI lineage: Eukaryota > Viridiplantae > Streptophyta > Pinopsida > Pinales > Pinaceae > Picea > Picea engelmannii. Next base: position 62,741 of record ML819844.1, on the reverse strand, counting down.
ACATCGGGTGATATCAGAGCAGGAATCTATTTGTATATTGCAGACAGAGGAGGCAGAAGAAGACATAGCACTGGAGGACTCTGTAAGGACTTGGTTGCAGGTAGGCAACAGTCTATAAATAGTCAGCAGGACTATAAGATGAAGCTGGAACACTCAGGGATGCAGAGTGACAGAAGCAGGTTTTCCAGAGAGGCAGATAGACACAACAAGATGGCTACTGAAGGCCATAGAAAGAGAAGTAAGGCAGAAAAGATTGCCGAATTTGATAAAGAAATGACAAGAGAACTCTATGAATTAAAGGCAGACATAGAGGAGTTCGAACTGCAGATGCGGCAGGATAGGAGGATGAGACAGATACGTGAGTTTCCCATGAAGAAGGCAACAACAAGATGGCCAGTCAAGCAACTAATGGTCATGAGACAACGCAGACTGTTAAAAAGATGGTTGAGGTATGCTGAAAACCTTAAGGCCACAGAAGAGAAGATGATTTGTCACTGTTGGCCCGATATTGGGAGAGGTCTCGATGATTGGGATGATGAAGAAATTGAATTGGGATCGACTGAGGATCTCAAGGACTGCTAGGAAGGTAGAGAAGAAGGAATTTCAATTTTCCAGGAGGGCAATGAACAAAGATCGCCGAGGGATCTCGAAGACTGCCAGGAGGGTAGCGAAAGAATCTTAAACTTCCAGGTGGGCAACGATGAGAATTTGGGACCATCTGAAGGTCTCATGGACTCGGAGGTGAGTTCAATTCAGCAAGGAGTGCTGATAAAGATGGGATCGGTTGATCTCATGGTCTGCCAGGGAGGGAACAACAACATCCCATATTGCCAGGTGGGCAGGGATGAGCAGGTGAATTTGGATCAGCCCGAGGAGCTAACAGAGCAGATAGAAAAGGATCAGCAGGAACAACTGGTGGCAGAAGATATGAGGAGATGAATGACGATTGGGGGAATACAAGTATTCCTACCATGTGCCCAGGAGGAGGCGGAAAAATGTGTTGCAGATGATGCGACAACAAAAATAGAGGAACAATCGGCCGTGACTGTCCAAGAAGAGAATGAGAGTTTTGAGGAACAACTCAATAGTTTCAGCCAGCGAGCTGAGAGCGCTGTAGCATTGGAGCTAGCAGCAAAAGAAGCTGAGGAGAGAGCAGGCAGATCTATCACTCCATGGGAGATGGAGCTTGAAATGCTGGAGGATTGGCTGAAGAATCCAGGGCCAGCAAGAGAAATGAAATAATTTGAGCTGTCAGAGCAGTAAGTCAGTCAAGAAGAGACTACATAGCTGAAGTCTGCAGCAGAGTGGCAACTTGAGGCCACAGATGAAGATGAAGATGAAGATGAAGATGAAGAAATAAGCATGGGAGATCATGATGATCTGCCCAATGGCAAGAAATTTTTTCAGCTGAGGAGACTCCATGGACAAGACCAGCCACTAGAGCAGCTGGATGAAGTGATAGAGGACAACAAGGAGCTGATGTTCAAGTCAGCAGACACTTCCAGCAGGGAGCAGCTGGGCTGAAGGCAAGAAGAAGCAGCACCAGCACGATGGAGTGGATGGACAACTCCACAGATTCGTTTGGGATCCAGAAGGATTCCAACAACTACAGGGGAAGCTCATGAGCAGGAGCTCATGATTTTTGTAGCTGTGGAGTATGATGCAGGAGCATCTCTCCATGCCAGCCAGCCAGCCAGCCAGCCACGTCAGCACGCACACATTCAAAGGATGAAGAGAGGTGCAACCTCATTTGAAATTTGAATTGAATGTAATTATTGTGCTTAGGCTGTTGAGCCAGGAAAGCCGTGCTATATGCAGGCATTATATAGGATCG
>ML819844.1:25779-42779 GCA_009831015.1 Picea engelmannii | reverse complement strand
ATTATGTTTTGGTCCATGTTATGTTTATGCTTCCAAGTCATGTCGTGCCTCAATGTTCAAGGGAAGTATCCTCCTCGAGAGTCAACCATCACCAATTTCTAGTTTCAATACATGTGTTAGTCCATACTCATTCAATTCAACATATTAAATATCTTTCTTATGTTAGTTTCATGTCGATGATGGGGGATACATCAAGGCCCTCCTTCGATGAGTCATTTCCTGTCGACTTCAACACATCATCCGAGAATTAGAATTAGAAACTAGTTAGTACCTTGAGACCTGCATGCCTCAATGGAAGGCCTCCTCACCTCCGATAGTAGGTGTACATATTTGACCTCTTATTGGATGATTCCATGAATGTTCGAATTCATCTCATTTATTCAGATTCATTGGATTGTACTAGGGTACCTTGTGAGTCATTGACATCACTGGTGATTTCTCTTGCACTTTTTAACAATTTACCTCAATGACCAATAATCAAGTGGTTTCTACCATGTTCGACATCAAAAAATCTATTCACATGACTAGATTCGTACCACATCAAGATTGGGATGAAGAACCTGGGTTGAACATTCACTCTGTTATCTGATTTCCCTAGGCTACAAAGGAGATTATTTAAGCATGTTGATATATATATATATATATATATATATATATACTATCACATAGATCCACATTGTCTTAGTCTGTGGCTATGTTTTATCATCTCTTAGCTCCACTGTGTATTTCTCATGGATACGATCAGTTCATGTCATGGAGGTATAGATCCACATTGTATCTTTGGTGGCTATACGATTCATTAGTATCATCATGGATCCGTAGTATATTTATTGGTGGCCATACCTTAAGTTCTTTGTTACTCAAGCATAGGTATGCCTTCCATGGGTTTGAAACACATGATAACATTTGTTTAATGGTTGTTTGTAGCTTCTACTAGGTTCTCCGACTCCATACCCTTTCTTTGAAAATATACAAAGTGTTTCATTCATCATATTCCATCTTCTGAATTGACGCTTTGGAGGGGAAATCTGTTACATGTCAAAATTCCTCACTTCGATAATGTCATATTATCATTGTCGCAAGTATCTCACTTTTGTCACAAGTGTTGTAAATGTCACATTTTTGTTGTGCATATGTCACATTGTGAATGACACCATGGGAACACTTGATACATCCTCTAGAACATGTTGGAAGGGGAAACCACATCATTTGAAAAACTAAACAAAATGTTTTTCCTTGAGAAATGGTCATCTTAACAAACTTTTGGAAGATCAATGCCCCCCTTCTCATATGCAGGGACCACTAGCGCTCCCTGTCCATCTAGCAGGGAGTGTTGCAATGCTTTGTTGTCATCTTTGAGGGAGCGCCGATTGGTTGAAAGAATCATGGGAAGAAATCCCCCTTATCTCCAAATACAACTAGAGATGATCCGAGTTGGTTTGGATCAAATCCAAGATTTAGGCTGCATCTAAGGGAGATGCCACAACAAATGGAGTCATATCCTCAACTTATTCCAAATATAACTAAGGTGGTTGAGCCTCTCAAAGTCTATAAAAGTATGCATTCTCATGGTGAAGAGGAGGATAATAATCAACAAAATTTATTATCGTTTCGATCGTGGATCTTTCGAGCAAGGGCTTGGACAAGGAAGACTTGGAGAGTTTGTTGAAACTGCATATACAGATTGTAAGTTCCTTGTAATGTTCTCATTAATATATGCTTGGCCTATTTCCTTCAAGTTTGTGTATAGTTGCACATACTTTTCTAGTATTGATAAATTTAGTTTAAACTAATCTTGGTGGAGTAAGAAGTTTGTGTTGTCTTTTCTATCTATTGGATTGAAAATATCATTAAGGAGCTTGAAGATCAAGTTCGGATTGGATTAAGAAAGGAAAAGCTTAAGAAGAAGGTACATCATACTTTCTTCCTCTTTTCCCTTTGACTAGTTTAACTACATTTAAAGGAATGTAGTGTCCAATGCTAGAATCTTTTTGTCTTGGTAGTAGGGATCTAGAATCCAAGAGGATATTCACCTGTCTGCAAGGGAACTTACCTACAACAAAAACGATCCTGCATAAGCCATGTCTTGAGGTTTTCATCTCAAGGAGGGTTATTCAATCATTGTCCTAAAAGTTGCATATGTGTTGTTTGGTAATGCATTAGGTTTTCTTGTGAATATTTTCACTTCCCTAACTCTCCCACACTTATCTCTTTTCCACATTCTTCACTTCTTCCTTCCACTCTGTATTCTTCCTCAGAGTTTGCCCCTTTTTCGAGTTTAGAGATTGTAGGTTCATATGCCCCATTCTCATTTTCGTTTCTTAGGAAGTTTGTTGGGTAACACTTTGGGCGTTCATATTTTTCCTCAGGCCTTCTGTGAACCTTTTCAACATATTCAAGGTTAGCACCTTTAATTGGTAAGAATACTCTCTTAACCATTCGATATTTTCCTGTAACTTTGTGGGTTGTTTAACTTATTAAATTGTCTTGCGTTTTACCCTTCGAAATGATAACGGTTTGTAGTTGGAATGATTCTGAATTCTCCAATCATATCTCTTGTCGAATTCTTGTGATTACATATATGTTTTCTATTATGCATTGAATGTAAGATTTATGTTAGGTCACAATAGTTTTTCTTATGTATATGCTTCAAGGGGGTGATGCCTTAGCCTCAGGGTTTTTCAGTCGGTACTCAATAATCTCAATGGTCGGGTTTTACCTTGATAGGATCAAATGTTTTCCATTTTCTCATCTCTGGTTGACGATTGAGACCCTGCATCTTGTTTTATACACCCTCATCTATATTTTTAGAACCTCCACTATGATATATCACACATGCGAAGTTCGCATAGACCTTAGTGGCTACTTGATTTTCATTTTTTCACATATGCTGTAGTTTTACATAAACTTTATTCTTGGTAATATCTAATGAAGGGACCTTATGATGATGCAAGGGTACCCATTACTTATCCATAAAACTAGGTGTGGATTACAATGATTGAAGGAGATATTTCGACACTTTTCTCCTCCATGGTGAGATTAATTCTATTGTTTATGTAATTTTCCTTTGATTAAACGATTCGTGCAACTTACTATTGTTTTATTTGTTTTGTAGGTGCTGAGACTACGGTCACCATGGATCTATGGAATACCCAAGTACAGAAAGGTATCTGGGTTTCAATACTTCTGCTGAATTAGTTGACTAATTATCTTTTGAATGTAACATTCCTAGAAGTCGGGTGGCTTCGTAGACTGATTTCTATGCATGATATACCATTGTAAAAACTCTGTTTATTTATTTTCCTTTTCCTATATATATAGTTTATAAATAGACTCTGCTCGTTTGGATTCTATATAGTATGTAACACTTCCATTTTCAAATATATATATATATATATATATATATATATATAATTCGTTAAATTCTATAACTATTTGTCCTCGACTATTACAATGTACTTTGTAACAATATTCCCTTTTGAATATAGATCAAGGAACTCTCCTTGAATTTGTAGTTATTTCTTTTTCTGTTTATATATATATATATATATATATATATATATATATATATATATATATATATATATATATATAACTCATTAAATTCTGTAACTAGTTGTCCTCGACTATTACAATGTACTCTGTAATGATATTCCCTTTTGAATATAAAACAAGGAACTCTGCTTGAATTTGTAATGATTTCTTTTTCTGTTTATATATATATATATACTGAAATATTTGATAAATCGATATAAGTTCCTATGTAAATAATTCCTTTTCAGTTGTATACTGTATTTCAATGAGTCCCATTCCTTCCATACATATCTCCTATCTAGAATTCAGTCCTTATATTTGTAATTAGGTTCTTACCTACTGATACCAATAATCTATTACTGATATTATAATTCTGTTCATAAATTAGAATAACTATTATATTTCCTTTCTATACAAACATATAATATGCAACTATTCCTTGTACATAAAGCATTTAAATTTCTAATACTATTCCGATTTTTTAAGAGAGAATTTAACGACAGAATTGTACACTAACACAATAAACATTTAAATAAACAATTTCTGATGAGAATGTTCATCACAAGAAATAAAACCTGGAACTTTGAGAAAACCACACATTGAAGACCTTGTTCCTCCCAACCTTAGACTAGAGTCTCCATCACCTCTGTCACCCCCGAGCTGAGTTCAAAATCCAAGGGGCTTGGTTTGTGTCCTATTGTAGAATTCTGAGCTTCGGTTGCTGTGAGAAATCTCTTAATGTTCACTGTGTTCAGATAGATAGTGCATAGCTTTCTCAAGCTATCCAATCACCTCCTAGGAATGGTGTCCCATTCCCTTGTTAGGAATTATTTTATTTTTCCTAGGACTTGTGACACTTGGCTTGAGCCTCATTCTTACTGACCACCTGTCAGAATTTAGTTTACACATGTTCACATATTCTCTTATAAATATGGAATGTGTCTTTCTGAAGTTAAGTTAACTCCACAACTTGTATCAGTCTGCTACCACTTCGCCAACCCCATTTGATTCCTAACTACCTCTTTAACAATTGCTTCAATGTGTGCCCCCTTTTCCACATGTGTTTATTTTCATAAAATACTAAGGTTTTACAATTCAATTTTGGTCAATCGACCAATTTGTCTTTTTTTGCGGGAAAATAATTAAAATTTCCTGAATCATTTTCCAATCAACAACGTGAGTATGGTCATGTATATACCTAAATATTTCCTTCATAAACATTTGTGTGATATTAATAGCTTTGTAGGTTGATTTTACAGGTATAAAGTGTGCTTCCTTACTTAGTTTATCATCCACAACCATAATTGAGTCATTTTGTTTACTACTTCTAGGAAAACTGGTAATAAAATCTGTTGGGCCCTTCGTTTTTGGGATAAGGAATTACACAAGTTTTGGCCTAGTATGAGTTGCACAAGCTTCAGAAGAAGCTGGACATCAGAGCAAGAAAAAGAAACAAAAATCAGTTGCGAAAAGGACAACGCAACTCCAAAAAAGAAAAAATGGTTGCAATAGAACAAGCAAGCATGAAAGCAAAGACAAAAGAAACAACTTAGCTTATATATAGGGATGAATATGATTGTAAAAGGGTTCATTCGGCTGAATTGTGATTGTGTTCGGTTCGATGTTGTTGGTTGTTGTTATTTTTCTGCTAAATTGTGATTATGTTCAGTTCGATCTTTCCCTTATTGTTAGGTTGATGTCATAACTATTGTACACGGCTTAGAGGTCAGGTTTCTGTGTTTGTAATGTAATATGTAAACCATTTTGAGAGTTATAGCTCTGTGACATGAATCTAGAGACGAAGTCTGTAACAGAGCGCTACTATGTGCCTCTGAGTTTGTAAATGAAGAAAGATTTGAAGCTAATATTAAGAAGGATCGAATTTTTCAAAATATGTTTTGTCTTTATGTGTTATACTTATGCATTGCAATACTTCTTTATGGTTAATGAGTTACGCATGATTTTTCTATGGTTAAATGATTTTCTGCAACATAATTAGGTTCAATTCTTTCACACCTGAGTTTAGATCTATTCTGTAGTTAGATGTATTGCACAAGATCAAGATGAATCTTGAAGATTCTATGAATCCTCTTAAATCTTTTCCCTTCCCTTCCCTATCTATTTGTCTCAGCAGTGCTTCGGGTGAGATTTATTCTCTTTAGAGGAGATGAAAATGCCAGTGCTCTAGACTACTCGGTACCTTTTGTTGCTAACCTGAGAAGGACCCTAGTCTGATCAAACTTGCGCCAACAAAATGGTTCCTTTTCTGGGACTTGCATTAAAAGGGAACCTGCAGGGAGGATGCTTCTGCAGATTCATAGATCTAATATTAACCAATGGTGGGAAAGAAAATGTGACACCTTCATATGGAAAGAAGCGAAGATTAGGGGAAAATCTGTGGAAGATACCTGTGAGGCAGTATTTTACTCAGAAAGATCGAGTGACTAGTACGATATGTTATGGATTAAGTTTCCAAAAAAACTTTTCCACTGGATAAATAGGATCCAAGAAGCTCCAGAGTTCCAAGAATGAGTCAAGAGGACCTATACTTGGGACATGGAAAATATTACAACACTTCATCTGCTGGATCATCCATTCACACGAGTGATTGACTTCTCGGTCAATACCACATTAAAAGGATACATTATTGAGTTTGTAGCCAAGAATAACCAATATTTTTCACGCAAAGAGATGGGTTTCAAGAAAGACGCAAGGGGAAGACTGCTAAGAGAAATCCCCCTGTGGATTAGAGTTTTCTTGATGGAAGAGGGGATTCCAACTATGTCCTTGAATGAGATGGCAGCGTAAACACCCTCGCTTGGGGTAGGGCCAGGCTCGGATAGAGTCATGGCCTGAGAGAGGGGAAGGTTTCTTTGAAAAATAGGGGGGGGGGACAATAAGAAATGGACTCAAGAGATGAGCGAGCCTTGAAAAGAGCCACCATAGTTGAGAAGTGGTGGCACGGAAAGATCAAGAAAGAAACAAGACAGTCCGAGAAGTTGCAGAAAGAAGTCGGACCAGGAGAAGTAGAGGAAAGATAGATGGAAGAGTTGCAGAAGATGAGAAGATAAGAAATACTGGCCATTCAAATATTAAGTGAGAGAGAAGGGTAGAGAGAAAGAAGTGCCAGGAGTTTGGAAAAAAGGGAGAAGGTGTAGACGTAAGAGAGGAGGAAGCCGACATGAATATTGAATAAGAATGAGAATATTCAGCCCCGATGATAGGAAAGATCGAGGATTTGACTGAAGAGACCGCTCGAGTGGAAGAAAATGATAACCCCCAGATCAAAGAAAACTGCCCCGAAGCCAGTGGCACCAACCTCAAATCGCCCAAACCCCAAGTGTCTTCTATAGAAGTGGTAAGTTTGATACTACCTTCTAATGCTAGTTCTGTTCCAATACAATTAGTTAGTCAATCACAAATAGGAAGTGCGAGTACAGGGAGGATATTAGGATCCCCTGGTAGATCTCAACCATGACTATTAGGTTTCATTTTGATAAGAGAACCAAGATCAACAATGGCTAGTCATGCGAGAGGTTCGATTGCCCGATACCCAGAATTATGGGGTAAGAGAGATGAAGATGTTGAGCAACACTGGTTCTTGTGTGAAGCAATCTAGAGATCCAGAGGGACTTTGGATGCGAATAAGTTGGTTGAGTTCCATACTACCTTGAGAGGTCATACTCTCAAGTGGAACATGAATATCATTGATCCAGGAGTGCCAAGAATGAAAGGTTAAGAGTTCACACTTAGCTAGGTATGGACAAGGTTCATAGCAGAGTTTAAACTACCTCAGTTATAACAACATGCTCTGTCTGAGTTGTGCGAGATCCAAAGGTTAATCAGCCTGGGAATACAACAATAAGTTTAAAGATTCTATAGGGAGGTTAGCACATCCAATCCATGAGGAACATCAAAGGGAAAGGTACATTTAGGGATTTCTACCTCTGACTCAGATTCCGCTAATGCAACAATGAATAACCTCTTTGGCAGATACCTTGGAACAATCGATGAATATTGAAGACATGGCGAGATACCCTGGGAGCCTGAGAGTGACCAGACCCCCAATAGATGCGAATTTGGTGTAACTACAAGGGGAAATATCAGTTCTTACAAAAAATATTCAAGAAATGACAATACCTAGACCAAGATGACCGCAAGTTTGGTGCACCAGATGTTATACATAAGGACATATGGTGAACAAATGTCCACGAATGAGGGGAATGGGACCCCCTCAGAATATGATGGGACCCTCACCAGGACCCATGGGAGGAGTTGCACAAGTGTCTGCGAACTTACCATTCCATAACCCCACTCCATATCATGCTTTCCTAGGGAGCCAAACAACACCAACCATTGAGTATTGTGAGATCTACCAAATCCATGGGAATGGGACAAGACAGTGCCCCATTATTCATAAATATTCGACAGTACCAAATACAATACACTTTGAGTTATGCACATCTACCAGACATACTCCCAATCAATGTAGAGCATTGGATGCACTTGCAGACATGTTATACCAAACAACATTCAGGGTAAATGAAAATGCTCAGGGACTGGGAAGAGGCCGAGGAGGTGGAGACAAAGAAGACTTCAGAGGAGGAATAAATGGGGGAAGAGGGCCAAGTAGATGTTATAACTATGGTGAGAAAGGGCATATGGAAAGAGACTATCCTCATCTGAGGCCGATATGGTGATCTCACTACAGAACCAATGGGCACGCAACTGAAGACTTCCCAGAACTAATTGAAAAATGGGAATATCGGGTACGAAAACAAGGAACTAATCTCATCAGTTCAAAAATAAAGATATTTAGTAAAGGACAATTACCCAACCTCAATATCGTTACTCGAGGAGGAGCAAAGATAGGAGATGATGCTGAAACTTTACCTCAGATCCAGAAAGTAACACCTAAAGAAGACATGTATGACCCCATAAAACATAACCTATTCTTTAAATATGTCATCGAAGTATTTCAGAATATTCCTAGCCCTGAGATGCGAGAGAAACCACCACAACCTATTGGTTACCCTAAAATTGCGCAAGTCCCTGCTTCACCCTTTGCACCCAGAAACCCTGTAGTCACACCGAGACAACCCGAGCAACCTCAAAATGTAGTCGACCTTTGGTTCAATTATTCTTTGACATTGTCGGGAACGATCAATTGACAGAGCAGTTACGCAATGCACTATACCTAGTTTTAGGGAATGAAGAACCCATAGAAGTTGGAATAAGGACTAATCTACCTGAGAAGAGTACTCAGAGAGTGCATAGAAGAAAAGTATGAACTAGAAAATAATTCAGACCAGTAGCCCAGTTAGACGAATTTGAGATTAAGGATGTCATGTTGGATCTAGGATTCGATGTGAACATTATTCCTAAGAAGACCTGGGAAGCCTTAGGAAAACCTAGGCTGACAAATTCCTCAATTAAGCTAAGAATGGCCAACCAATATTGTATTTTCCCAATAGGAAGACTAGAGAGTGTAAAAATAGATGTTGCGGGAGTGAAGACCATTGTTGACTTTGAAGTGATTGAAATCATGGGGGATAAGGACTCTTACCCTGCACTACTTGGCATTTATTGGGCCTATGAAAACTTTGCAGTAATTGAATTAAAGAAAGACACCATGACCTTTGAGGATGATGGAATCAAGGTAGTTCAACCCTTGGACCCATATGTGGAGCCCATATATACAAAGCCAACAAACAATAATATGGAGGTAGAAGACTTGGATCAGTTTTACACTGTAACAACTGGAACAAGAGACGATTACATAAATCCTACTTTTGATGGATCAATAAATTGGAGGAGTATACAGTTAGTAGATGAAGATTCATAACTGGATTTTGACAGTTGGAAACAAGGCTCATATGAAAAATTATCAAGGATATGCGCAACTGTCAGAGAAACTAGATGGGTTGGGACCGAGGTCAGAGAACACCCAGTATACGATGGCACCTCAGGACTTGACAGTTTTCTACTCAGCATGGAAGAAAAGGTAGTAGAGGATCAAAGGATCTCAGTACTAGATGTAGCCCTCCAGGACACCCCTGCTAGACGGTGGGCCAATCATAAAGCCTTACTTAGATATTTGGATGACATGAAGCAAGTTATCAAGTATAGGTTTCATAATAAGGAGTAGCTGGAACCATAGATGCAAATGGATTTCCATGTTGTGCAACTGTTCAGTCGAGAATTTGATCCTAAATTACATATTGAAAAATGCGTGACACAGTGGCAAGTTGCGGAAATACCCTCTCATTTATGGGTTCAATTATTTCCCCATTCACTACGTCCAATCCTGAAATCTTGGTACATACATGAGGAAACCAGAAGACAGACCAATGATTGGCAGACGTTGGCAGCTCATTTTTGCAAGGACTTCTCGTTTACAAGTAAGTACCCTGAGCTTGAAGTAGTCCTACAAAAGATTAAAGAATTTATTTTTACAAATAATAGTAATCAGAAATAAAACCTAGGGGTATGTGCAAAACACAGCCGAGAACTTCAGACTAATATTCACCTACCCTCAACCAAGAATCCCATAGAATGATATAAGATTAGCAGGGATTCAAAAAGCCCAGATGATTTAGAGGAATTGAGAAACTTACCCATCAAAGAGATAGAAGGGAACAAAGAGATCCAGAGCACCATACCCAGTGAGACTGATAGTTCCTACAATCACCCATTAAAGTTGTGCAAAGTCAATATAGGGACCATGGAGCAACCTAATATAGCTACGGTGGGATACTATTGGGATGAGCAAACTAGTCAAGAAATATAGAGTTTGTTGCGGGAACATGAGGATTTGTTCCCAAAGACTTTTTGGAGTTAAAGGGAATCAAATGAGTTCTGGGAGAAATGAAAATCGAATTGAAACCATGATCCAAACCTGTGAGGCATAGAACACACCATCTTAGCCCTAGAGTAAAAGAGAAGGTTAAGAAGGAGATAGACAAGATGTTGGAAGCTGGACTTATTTTTGCAGTGGAAGAAGCAGAATGGGTCAGCCCAATAGTCATCCAAAGAAAGAAATGCACAGAGGATATCAGGGTCTTTGTATACTACAGAAGCCTTAATTCTAACTGTGTGCATGACCCTTTTCCAACACCTTTTATCGATGAGTTTCTAGAAAAGGTTGCGGGGAAGGAAGCGTACTCATTTATAGATGGATTTTCAGGGTACCACTAAGTCAAGATTTCCAAAGAGGAAAAAATGAAGACCACATTCATAAAAGAATGGGGATATTTCACATACAATGTGATGCCATTTGGCTTGAAGAAAACCCTTGGAGTTTTATTTAGGATCATAATAGCAACTTTCAGAGAGTTTATTCACGAGTTTATAGAATTTTATATGGATGATTGGACGATATCTAGTTTGCTCAAGGAACATGTAGCGTTGTTACATTTGATGTTTGACAGATGCAGAGAATTGTAGATACCATTGAATCTCAGAAAGTGTATCTTCTGCATACCATATGGAAACTTGTTGGGCCACATAGTATGCTGAGAGGGAGTATTGGTAGAACCATCTAAAGTTGTGGTTATTGTGAACATGCCACCATCTACGAGTGCTAAGAAATTGTGCTCCACGCTGGGACACACAGGGTACTATTGCAGGTTCATCAAAAGATATGCAAACATCACTGCACCCCTGGAAAACCTATTGAAAAAGGCCGAAATGTTCCAATGGACCCCAGAATGTGAAAAAATGTTCGAGACCCTAAAGGAGAAGCTCAACTCAACACCGATTCTGATATTCCCAAACTGGGAAAATGAATTTCACGTCCACGTAGATGCTTCAGGTATTGCCTTAGGATCTATCTTAGTGCAACCTGGATATGGAGCCATGGATCAACCTATCTACTTTGCAAGAAGGATTTTTTCACAAGCTGAGCGCAACTACACAATGACAGAAAGGGAAGGTTTAACCATGATTTATGCTTTGCAGAAATTTATACATTATTTGTTAGGCTCTCATTTCAAGCTTTTTATTGATCATTCTGCATTGAAATATCTAGTTAATCCTAGAAGATGCAACGTAGGACATGATCACCTGTCTAGATTAGAGTCAGGATAAAGTGCAGGAGAAGTTGACGATAAGATCCAAGATGCATACTTGTTCCGGGTTGAGGCCATACCAGAGTACCTGGAGGGCATAACCATCTTCTTAAGTATAGGGGCCTACCCAGAAACATATTCCACAACCCAGAAACGCTATATGTTTGTTAGAGAAATGGATTACTAGTTGATCGCAGGATAGTTTTATAAATTGGGACTAGATAGTATCCTCAGAAGATGTGTCTTGGATCATTAAATGTAGGATATATTATGGAAGTTCCACAACAGCGTTGCGGGAGGTCATGTGGGAGGAAAGGCCACTGCGTAGAAATTTCTCCAAGCTGGACTTTGGTGGGAAACACTCTTCAAGGATGAAAAGGTATATGCTAGATCATGTGATGTTTGTCAGAGAGTGGGTAAGCCTCCACGACGAGATGAATTACCACTTCAAACAGTTTGAGCTCTATAGGAATTTGAGAAGTGGGTAGTCAACTTTATTGGACCGATCAACCCCACAGCTAAGCATTCAAAGGATAGCTACATTATTACAACAACTGACTACCTTACATGTTGGGCTAAGGCATCAACTGTTCATGACTGTTCGAATAATACTGCTGTTAGGTTCACCTTTGAGAACATTATCACTCGATTTGGATGTCTTAGGAGCCTAACCAGTGATCAGGGAGGTAATTTCATTAGTAGAACTATAACAAAGCTTACAACAACGTTTCTGATCCAACATCACAAAATCGACCCTTACAACCCACAGTCCAATGGAACAGTAGAAGCATTCAACAAGATTCTGGAGAGAGGGTTAACAAAGGTCTATTGCACAAATCAGAAAGATTGGGATGACAAAGTTCCAATAGTACTATGGGCTTACAGGACAACCACAAAGAAACTCCATAGGTACACGTCGTTCCAACTAGTTTGTGGGAAAGAGGCAGTGGTGCCTGGAGAGTTCATCACTCCAAGTTTGTACATCCATAGATCACACATATGTCGGAGGAAGAATCAATTGTGCAGAGACTTATGGAGTTACAAGAAATCGAGGAGACCAACTTTTTAGCAAACTTCCATCAATCGGTTGAAAAAGAAAGGAAAAAATATTGGTATGACAAGCACATTAAGACTAAAGTATTTGTGTAAGGAGACAGGGTTCTACTCTATGACAGTTGGTACCAGAAGCATCCTGGGAAGTTGCTCATGCATTGGTTGGGACCATTTATAGTTGTGGAGATCCGACCCTCAGGAGCAGTCAGACTTGCGCAACTGGATGGTATGCTACGACCAGGATGGGTGAATGGCGCTCACCTGAAACCCTATATGTATCAGAATTGAGCTAAAAGGACTATTGCTCTAGTTCGAAGGAGCATGTATAATAGTTAGATTTGATTTTTCTGCAATTTTTGTAAATTCAGTTAATAAAGTCGATGTGTGCAACGTTGCGTCGCGACACATAGTTCATTGTTATGTTTAAGTGTTGTTTGATGTAGAATTGATTACTCTCTAGTGGAGGATAAAATAAGGTAGGAACTCATTTATGACAACCATTAATATGACAGGGACCCCTTTGTGGTCAGAGGGAGAAATAATCCGAATGCAATCTGAGTCCATGTGCCACACGAAACCAGTCCAGTCACAACCTTTATTGCTATTATGGTACCCTGTCTAAATTCAATTAATCCATAAATCTATGATACGTGAATATGTCATCGGTATTCACACCGAGATTCCCACCCGTCAAATGGAAAGTTCTAAAATCAACCACGTCCATGTCCATCTTGCACAGTAAATGCCAAATTTGCCCAATAATATTTACCCCATTAACCAGTCCCATCGGACAACTAAGATCCAAGATGCGTCCATAGGGTCATGATGAAAAACAGTTATTGCTGAACTTGCCAGCTAAGCCTGAGTATAAGGCTCTGAGAAATCACCGTAGAACGCATTCTTTTCAAAGAATTTAGAAATTTCAAAAATCTGTAGAGAGAGAAAGCCTGTGCAGTAGAGAAACCCGTAGTTGTGATCCCAATCCTTAGTTCAACCCAAAATTTGTTGATAAATCAGAGCTCACAATGCCAAGAGCTACAGGAAGCTGAAATGCCATGTCAAAAGATGCAGTACCAGACGAGCCCTGTGACCCTCGAGTTAAGGTCGTAGGTGATATAAAGGGGAAGGTAGAGCAGGTCAAGCTCCTTGACCTCGAATTAACAGACCAAGTCTTGTTCCCCCAGATGAACATAGATGTATTCTGGACTATCACTCCAGACGAGTTGGGAGGCATGCAGTTCATGCGTAAGCCTAAATTCATCAACATCTTCAATTCAACCATCATGAAGTGCAGAGACTTACCGATGTTTGGTATGACTGGTGAAGTTGCGTGGTGCACCAAGTTCCTGATCAGAAGGGTGCATGGCATAAGTCTTTGGCTGGATAAGCAGTATCCAATCCACGTCGAGGACATACATCATCTCACTGGACCATCCCTTGAAGGCGAGCATGTGTCGAAGGGATTCCAGGGTCCCAACAAGCATGTAAAAAAGAAAGGGGAGCCCAACCTCTATGAACGGTTCCACACGCAGAGGGGGGGAGCACAACCAAAATTGACCCCATACTACCAGAGACAGTCAGGACTAGCTATTACATCATAGCCAACAAGGTTATGAGGTCATACTACAAGGGATAATGCATGCTAAATGAATTGTCGATGACCAACTTCTGCGCCAATGGAGCTGTATGTTAGGCTCCAAATATACTGATGTAAATTAGAGTACAAATGATTGTCAATCCGGTGTTTGTAAGACTTAGAGGCACATCCAAAGTATATGGATTTAGAGATAGCTTTTATCTTTAATGGAGATAAACCAAAACCTATTCTAAAGGATGAATATAGAAGAGATGCTAAACTTCTATTCAGAAGTCCTATTCATAGATCTCATAACAGTAATCAACAATTGTTTTCTTAAAGAGTATCAACAATAAGCATTCAAGAGATGTTCGAACCAGTTCTAAGACCTATCAAATGCTAGAAGAACAAAAATATTATTCAAGAGATGCATTCATTGTCTTCTACCATTCATTCATTAGCAACTATCATCAAAAGTACTGAAAGTATAAATAACTCAAAAAACATTCATGACTATCTTAATGCTTGAAGGCAAACTACACATTGAATTCTTATTCAAGAAATCATTCACAATATGAGTAAGGCTTGAAAACATTAAGCATGTGACTTATCTATGAAATTCATCTAACTACATCAATATATGAATGAAACTCATCTACAACAAGATCTGATCTAAAACATGTATCAAACATTACTTGAAAAGAACACAAAGAAAGAGTGTACTAGTTTGGCAAAGGGGGCCCTCCAATGCTTCACTGGTACACTTTGAGTTGTCTCAGCGAAGAAAGAGCTCCAACAACATTCAAATCATCATATCATAGGCATTAACAAAAACAAAACACATAACTGATCTTAAGAGTGTAAATTCTAAAGTTTCTTCATTCACACCAAAAAGTTGTTATACTAGTCTATGCTTAAGAGTATTTATACAAGAGTTTCAAAACTAAAAATGCTAATAAGTCTCCTAAATATCATGATCAGATCCATAATATATCCTAAGAGGGTTGAATTCCTCCTTACAATATATGGTCAAATCCCACGAAAATCCAAAACTGTCCATGATTTAGGGCTAAAACAGGGTATTTTCTGCTGAGGTGGCCCTGTTTGACCAACGTTGACCGAACATTTGGAAGGCTCAGATCTCGGAGATGATAGCTCATTATCCATCCTTGTACATCAGGGAACACGACCCAAGTCTTAGATTTTACCCAGGTGTCCTGCAAGTACACAAACCTCAGAGCTATTATGGGATTTAGTCGAATCCTGTGATTTCTGATAAATTTTCAATTTTAATGCCAAAATTTAGAAAACTCAATTCTTAAGCTAAAGAATGATAAATATACCTTGCATAAGCTGTTTCATGGAAGATAGGGAATGAAATGAAGGCAAAATGGATGGATATAGAGGCAAAAGTGTGGTTTATAGAGCAAAAAGGAAGCATAAAAATGTACTCAACATCTCCCCCAAGAGGAAGTCCTTGCATGTCCTCATGCACAAAAAAATGTCCCTGAACCTCTGTCACTGATCTTATGCCACCTCCACTGCCCGCAATAATGTTTCCACATTCACATGAGCTGTATGAAGTGCTTTCATTCTTTGATACTTCTCTTTATATGCCTTTTTCTGTTGGAACCACTTATAGGCTTGTTTGGAGATTAACTTGTTCTATTTTTGAAGCTTCTTGTTCTTCTTCTTCAAAGTTTCATTCTCCTCTTGTGTTTTGTGACTTTGAGTTCTTAGCATTTCATTTTCTGTTTTTATGTATCTTTCTAAGACTTCAATTTCTTTGATTTTTCTCTTCATTTTCCTTATTTTCTTATTTTTCCTATCAAGTTCAGATGTGGATGTACCAACCACTTCTTCCATTTGAGGTTCTTCTTTCATGTCCCTGATTAATTGTTCCACATTTACTCTCATCTATTCATAGGTGGAAGTTACCTGTTCCTCAAAACCATCATTTCCCAATGATTGTGCTTCTAGAGTCTGAATATGTGCATACTGTGCTTGTGCTTCATCATCATTTTCTTGTATTTGGCCCTTTTGAACTTGTTGGCGCTTTCTTGACTTCCTTTCATAAGTGGTAAAATTTTTGTCTTTTTCCTCAAGTTCTTTCTCTTTTATCACCATACTTCTTGTTTTTCTCCTCCCCATAGGCGGTTTTGGGCTTGTTGCCTTGGGGTGCTGTACTTCTTCCTCATCATCAGTCACAACTAAAATTTGTTCCTCTTCTTCTTCCTTCTTTATTTTTTCAAAACCATTTTCCATGATAAACTGTTGCCAAATCAAAATTTTCTTCTGTAGTTCATATATAATTATCATTTTAATAAAACCACAGTGATATAAACTCTTTTCTGTGTTCCTTCCTTGTTTCCGGACAACCTTAGACATTTTAGAAAGGCTTTGTAAGAGAAAATAAGGCATATTGATTTCACAATATCATTTTGAGTGTTGTAGAAGTTTAATATGATATAAGTAGATGATGCTAAACCTTCCCTCACAAGTTATAAATTTCTGTATGAGGTATGCTAATTCATCCCAAGGATGAACCAACCAACTTCTTGGAATTCCCTTCTTCCAATTTACTGCTGCTACCCTTGACTTGGAAATAAAAGGTACCCATGATTTATCTTTGAAATGCTTGGTTTTGAAATATATCTCTCCTATTTGAGGAAGTCCAGTGACATGTGCAATGCTATCTTCAGTGATCCTAATGGTAAGGTTTCCAATAGTATCTCTTTCCCCATCAAATGAGTGAGCAAATTCTAAGG
>ML819844.1:0-18087 GCA_009831015.1 Picea engelmannii | reverse complement strand
AACCTCAAATGGAAGAAGTGGTTGGTACATCCACATCTGAACTTGATAGGAAAAATAAGAAAATAAGGAAAATGAAGAGAAAAATCAAAGAAATTGAAGTCTTAGAAAGATACATAAAAACAGAAAATGAAATGCTAAGAACTCAAAGTCACAAAACACAAGAGGAGAATGAAACTTTGAAGAAGAAGAACAAGAAGCTTCAAAAATAGAACAAGTTAATCTCCAAACAAGCCTATAAGTGGTTCCAACAGAAAAAGGCATATAAAGAGAAGTATCAAAGAATGAAAGCACTTCATACAGCTCATGTGAATGTGGAAACATTATTGCGGGCAGTGGAGGTGGCATAAGATCAGTGACAGAGGTTCAGGGACATTTTTTTGTGCATGAGGACATGCAAGGACTTCCTCTTGGGGGAGATGTTGAGTACATTTTTATGCTTCCTTTTTGCTCTATAAACCACACTTTTGCCTCTATATCCATCCATTTTGCCTTCATTTCATTCCCTATCTTCCATGAAACAGCTTATGCAAGGTATATTTATCATTCTTTAGCTTAAGAATTGAGTTTTCTAAATTTTGGCATTAAAATTGAAAATTTATCAGAAATCACAGGATTCGACTAAATCCCATAATAGCTCTGAGGTTTGTGTACTTGCAGGACACCTGGGTAAAATCTAAGACTTGGGTCGTGTTCCCTGATGTACAAGGATGGATAATGAGCTATCATCTCCGAGATCTGAGCCTTCCAAATGTTCGGTCAACGTTGGTCAAACAGGGCCACCTCAGCAGAAAATACCCTGTTTTAGCCCTAAATCATGGACAGTTTTGGATTTTCGTGGGATTTGACCATATATTGTAAGGAGGAATTCAACCCTCTTAGGATATATTATGGATCTGATCATGATATTTAGGAGACTTATTAGCATTTTTAGTTTTGAAACTCTTGTATAAATACTCTTAAGCATAGACTAGTATAACAACTTTTTGGTGTGAATGAAGAAACTTTAGAATTTACACTCTTAAGATCAGTTATGTGTTTTGTTTTTGTTAATGCCTATGATATGATGATTTGAATGCTGCTGGAGCTCTTTCTTCGCTGAGACAACTCAAAGTGTACCAGTGAAGCATTGGAGGGCCCCCTTTGCCAAACTAGTACACTCTTTCTTTGTGTTCTTTTCAAGTAATGTTTGATACATGTTTTAGATCAGATCTTGTTGTAGATGAGTTTCATTCATATATTGATGTAGTTAGATGAATTTCATAGATAAGTCACATGCTTAATGTTTTCAAGCCTTACTCATATTGTGAATGATTTCTTGAATAAGAATTCAATGTGTAGTTTGCCTTCAAGCATTAAGATAGTCATGAATGTTTTTTGAGTTATTTATACTTTCAGTACTTTTGATGATAGTTGCTAATGAATGAATGGTAGAAGACAATGAATGCATCTCTTGAATAATATTTTTGTTCTTCTAGCATTTGATAGGTCTTAGAACTGGTTCGAACATCTCTTGAATGCTTATTGTTGATACTCTTTAAGAAAACAATTGTTGATTACTGTTATGAGATCTATGAATAGGACTTCTGAATAGAAGTTTAGCATCTCTTCTATATTCATCCTTTAGAATAGGTTTTGGTTTATATCCATTAAAGATAAAAGCTATCTCTAAATCCATATACTTTGGATGTGCCTCTAAGTCTTACAAACACCAGATTGACAATCATTTGTACTCTAATTTACATCAGTATATTTGGAGCCTAACATACAGCTCCATTGGCGCAGAAGTTGGTCATCGACAATTCATTTAGCATGCATTATACCTTGTAGTATGACCTCATAACCTTGTTGGCTATGATGTAATAGCTAGTCCTGACTGTCTCTGGTAGTATGGGGTCAATTTTGGTTGTGCTCCCCCCCTCTGCGTGTGGAACCGTTCATAGAGGTTGGGCTCCCCTTTATTTTTTACATGCTTGTTGGGACCCTGGAATCCCTTCGACACATCCTTGCCTTCAAGGGATGGTCCAGTGAGATGATGTATGTCCTCGACGTGGATTGGATACTGCTTATCCAGCCAAAGACTTATTCCATGCACCCTTCTGATCAGGAACTTGGTGCACCACGCAACTTCACCAGTCATACCAAACATCGGTAAGTCTCTGCACTTCATGATGGTTGAATTGAAGATGTTGATGAATTTAGGCTTAGGCATGAACTGCATGCCTCCCAACTCGTCTGGAGTGATAGTCCAAAATACATCTATGTTCATCTGGGGGAACAAGACTTGGTCTGTTAATTCGAGGTCAAGGAGCTTGACCTGCTCTACCTTCCCCTTTATATCACCTACGACCTTAACTCGAGGGTCACAGGGCTCGTCTGGTACTGCATCTTTTGACATGGCATTTCAGCTTCCTGTAGCTCTTGGCATTGTGAGCTCTGATTTATCAACAAATTTTGGGTTGAACTAAGGATTGGGATCACAACTACGGGTTTCTCTACTGCACAGGCTTTCTCTCTCTACAGATTTTTGAAATTTCTAAATTCTTTGAAAAGAATGCGTTCTACGGTGATTTCTCAGAGCCTTATACTCAGGCTTAGCTGGCAAGTTCAGCAATAACTGTTTTTCATCATGACCCTATGGACGCATCTTGGATCTTAGTTGTCCGATGGGACTGGTTAATGGGGTAAATATTATTGGGCAAATTTGGCATTTACTGTGCAAGATGGACATGGACGTGGTTGATTTTAGAACTTTCCATTTGACGGGTGGGAATCTCGGTGTGAATACCGATGACATATTCACGTATCATAGATTTATGGATTAATTGAATTTAGACAGGGTACCATAATAGCAATAAAGGTTGTGACTGGACTGGTTTCGTGTGGCACATGGACTCAGATTGCATTCGGATTATTTCTCCCTCTGACCACAAAGGGGTCCCTGTCATATTAATGGTTGTCATAAATGAGTTCCTACCTTATTTTATCCTCCACTAGAGAGTAATCAATTCTACATCAAACAACACTTAAACATAACAATGAACTATGTGTCGCGACGCAACGTTGCACACATCGACTTTATTAACTGAATTTACAAAAATTGCAGAAAAATCAAATCTAACTATTATACATGCTCCTTCGAACTAGAGCAATAGTCCTTTTAGCTCAATTCTGATACATATAGGGTTTCAGGTGAGCGCCATTCACCCATCCTGGTCGTAGCATACCATCCAGTTGCGCAAGTCTGACTGCTCCTGAGGGTCGGATCTCCACAACTATAAATGGTCCCAACCAATGCATGAGCAACTTCCCAGGATGCTTCTGGTACCAACTGTCATAGAGTAGAACCCTGTCTCCTTACACAAATACTTTAGTCTTAATGTGCTTGTCATACCAATATTTTTTCCTTTCTTTTTCAACCGATTGATGGAAGTTTGCTAAAAAGTTGGTCTCCTCGATTTCTTGTAACTCCATAAGTCTCTGCACAATTGATTCTTCCTCCGACATATGTGTGATCTATGGATGTACAAACTTGGAGTGATGAACTCTCCAGGCACCACTGCCTCTTTCCCACAAACTAGTTGGAACGACGTGTACCTATGGAGTTTCTTTGTGGTTGTCCTGTAAGCCCATAGTACTATTGGAACTTTGTCATCCCAATCTTTCTGATTTGTGCAACAGACCTTTGTTAACCCTCTCTCCAGAATCTTGTTGAATGCTTCTACTGTTCCATTGGCCTGTGGGTTGTAAGGGTCGATTTTGTGATGTTGGATCAGAAACACTGTTGTAAGCTTTGTTATAGTTCTACTAATGAAATTACCTCCCTGATCACTGGTTAGGATCCTAAGACATCCAAATCGAGTGATAATGTTCTCAAAGGTGAACCTAACAGTAGTATTATTCGAACAGTCATGAACAGTTGATGCCTTAGCCCAACATGTAAGGTAGTCAGTTGTTGTAATAATGTAGCTATCCTTTGAATTCTTAGTTGTGGGGTTGATCGGTCCAATAAAGTTGACTACCCACTTCTCAAATTCCTATAGAGATCGAACTGTTTGAAGTGGTAATTCATCTCGTCGTGGAGGCTTACCCACTCTCTGACAAACATCACATGATCTAGCATATACCTTTTCATCCTTCAAGAGTGTTTCCCACCAAAGTCCAGCTTGGAGAAATTTCTACGCAGTGGCCTTTCCTCCCACATGACCTCCCGCAACGCTGTTGTGGAACTTCCATAATATATCCTACATTTAATCATCCAAGACACATCTTCTGAGGATACTATCTAGTCCCAATTTATAAAACTATCCTGCAATCAACTGGTAATCCATTTCTCTAACAAACATATAGCGTTTCTAGGTTGTGGAATATGTTTCTGGGTAGGCCCCTATACTTAAGAAGATGGTTATGCCCTCCAGGTACTCTGGTATGGCCTCAACCCGGAACAAGTATGCATCTTGGATCTTATCATCAACTTCTCCTGCACTTTATCCTGACTCTAATCTAGACAGGTGATCATGTCCTACGTTGCATCTTCTAGGATTAACTAGATATTTCAATGCAGAATGATCAGTAAAAAACTTGAAATGAGAGCCTAACAAATAATGTATAAATTTCTGCAAAGCATAAATCATGGTTAAACCTTCCCTTTCTGTCATTGTGTAGTTGCGCTCAGCTTGTGAAAAATTCCTTCTTGCAAAGTAGATAGGTTGATCCATGGCTCCATATCCAGGTTGCACTAAGATAGATCCTAAGGCAATACCTCAAGCATCTACGTGGACATGAAATTCATTTTCCCAGTTTGGGAATATCAGAATCGGTGTTGAGTTGAGCTTCTCCTTTAGGGTCTCGAACATTTTTTCACATTCTGGGGTCCATTGGAACATTTCGGCCTTTTTCAATAGGTTTTCCAGGGGTGCAGTGATGTTTGCATATCTTTTGATGAACCTGCAATAGTACCCTGTGTGTCCCAGCGTGGAGCACAATTTCTTAGCACTCGTAGATGGTGGCATGTTCACAATAACCACAACTTTAGATGGTTCTACCAATACTCCCTCTCAGCATACTATGTGGCCCAACAAGTTTCCATATGGTATGCAGAAGATACACTTTCTGAGATTCAATGGTATCTACAATTCTCTGCATCTGTCAAACATCAAATGTAACAACGCTACATGTTCCTTGAGCAAACTAGATATCGTCCAATCATCCATATAAAATTCTATAAACTCGTGAATAAACTCTCTGAAAGTTGCTATTATGATCCTAAATAAAACTCCAAGGGTTTTCTTCAAGCCAAATGGCATCACATTGTATGTGAAATATCCCCATTCTTTTATGAATGTGGTCTTCATTTTTTCCTCTTTGGAAATCTTGACTTAGTGGTACCCTGAAAATCCATCTATAAATGAGTACGCTTCCTTCCCCGCAACCTTTTCTAGAAACTCATCGATAAAAGGTGTTGGAAAAGGGTCATGCACACAGTTAGAATTAAGGCTTCTGTAGTATACAAAGACCCTGATATCCTCTGTGCATTTCTTTCTTTGGATGACTATTGGGCTGACCCATTCTGCTTCTTCCACTGCAAAAATAAGTCCAGCTTCCAACATCTTGTCTATCTCCTTCTTAACCTTCTCTTTTACTCTAGGGCTAAGATGGTGTGTTCTATGCCTCACAGGTTTGGATCATGGTTTCAATTCGATTTTCATTTCTCCCAGAACTCATTTGATTCCCTTTAACTCCAAAAAGTCTTTGGGAACAAATCCTCATGTTCCCGCAACAAACTCTATATTTCTTGACTAGTTTGCTCATCCCAATAGTATCCCACCGTAGCTATATTAGGTTGCTCCATGGTCCCTATATTGACTTTGCACAACTTTAATGGGTGATTGTAGGAACTATCAGTCTCACTGGGTATGGTGCTCTGGATCTCTTTGTTCCCTTCTATCTCTTTGATGGGTAAGTTTCTCAATTCCTCTAAATCATCTGGGCTTTTTGAATCCCTGCTAATCTTATATCATTCTATGGGATTCTTGGTTGAGGGTAGGTGAATATTAGTCTGAAGTTCTCGGCTGTGTTTTGCACATACCCCTAGGTTTTATTTCTGATTACTATTATTTGTAAAAATAAATTCTTTAATCTTTTGTAGGACTACTTCAAGCTCAGGGTACTTACTTGTAAACGAGAAGTCCTTGCAAAAATGAGCTGCCAACGTCTGCCAATCATTGGTCTGTCTTCTGGTTTCCTCATGTATGTACCAAGATTTCAGGATTGGACGTAGTGAATGGGGAAATAATTGAACCCATAAATGAGAGGGTATTTCCGCAACTTGCCACTGTGTCACGCATTTTTCAATATGTAATTTAGGATCAAATTCTCGACTGAACAGTTGCACAACATGGAAATCCATTTGCATCTATGGTTCCAGCTACTCCTTATTATGAAACCTATACTTGATAACTTGCTTCATGTCATCCAAATATCTAAGTAAGGCTTTATGATTGGCCCACCGTCTAGCAGGGGTGTCCTGGAGGGCTACATCTAGTACTGAGATCCTTTGATCCTCTACTACCTTTTCTTCCATGCTGAGTAGAAAACTGTCAAGTCCTGAGGTGCCATCGTATACTGGGTGTTCTCTGACCTCGGTCCCAACCCATCTAGTTTCTCTGACAGTTGCGCATATCCTTGATAATTTTTCATATGAGCCTTGTTTCCAACTGTCAAAATCCAGTTATGAATCTTCATCTACTAACTGTATACTCCTCCAATTTATTGATCCATCAAAAGTAGGATTTATGTAATCGTCTCTTGTTCCAGTTGTTACAGTGTAAAACTGATCCAAGTCTTCTACCTCCATATTATTGTTTGTTGGCTTTGTATATATGGGCTCCACATATGGGTCCAAGGGTTGAACTACCTTGATTCCATCATCCTCAAAGGTCATGGTGTCTTTCTTTAATTCAATTACTGCAAAGTTTTCATAGGCCCAATAAATGCCAAGTAGTGCAGGGTAAGAGTCCTTATCCCCCATGATTTCAATCACTTCAAAGTCAACAATGGTCTTCACTCCCGCAACATCTATTTTTACACTCTCTAGTCTTCCTATTGGGAAAATACAATATTGGTTGGCCATTCTTAGCTTAATTGAGGAATTTGTCAGCCTAGGTTTTCCTAAGGCTTCCCAGGTCTTCTTAGGAATAATGTTCACATCGAATCCTAGATCCAACATGACATCCTTAATCTCAAATTCGTCTAACTGGGCTACTGGTCTGAATTATTTTCTAGTTCATACTTTTCTTCTATGCACTCTCTGAGTACTCTTCTCAGGTAGATTAGTCCTTATTCCAACTTCTATGGGTTCTTCATTCCCTAAAACTAGGTATAGTGCATTGCGTAACTGCTCTGTCAATTGATCGTTCCCGACAATGTCAAAGAATAATTGAACCAAAGGTCGACTACATTTTGAGGTTGCTCGGGTTGTCTCGGTGTGACTACAGGGTTTCTGGGTGCAAAGGGTGAAGCAGGGACTTGCGCAATTTTAGGGTAACCAATAGGTTGTGGTGGTTTCTCTCGCATCTCAGGGCTAGGAATATTCTGAAATACTTCGATGACATATTTAAAGAATAGGTTATGTTTTATGGGGTCATACATGTCTTCTTTAGGTGTTACTTTCTGGATCTGAGGTAAAGTTTCAGCATCATCTCCTATCTTTGCTCCTCCTCGAGTAACGATATTGAGGTTGGGTAATTGTCCTTTACTAAATATCTTTATTTTTGAACTGATGAGATTAGTTCCTTGTTTTCGTACCCGATATTCCCATTTTTCAATTAGTTCTGGGAAGTCTTCAGTTGCGTGCCCATTGGTTCTGTAGTGAGATCACCATATCGGCCTCAGATGAGGATAGTCTCTTTCCATATGCCCTTTCTCACCATAGTTATAACATCTACTTGGCCCTCTTCCCCCATTTATTCCTCCTCTGAAGTCTTCTTTGTCTCCACCTCCTCGGCCTCTTCCCAGTCCCTGAGCATTTTCATTTACCCTGAATGTTGTTTGGTATAACATGTCTGCAAGTGCATCCAATGCTCTACATTGATTGGGAGTATGTCTGGTAGATGTGCATAACTCAAAGTGTATTGTATTTGGTACTGTCGAATATTTATGAATAATGGGGCACTGTCTTGTCCCATTCCCATGGATTTGGTAGATCTCACAATACTCAATGGTTGGTGTTGTTTGGCTCCCTAGGAAAGCATGATATGGAGTGGGGTTATGGAATGGTAAGTTCGCAGACACTTGTGCAACTCCTCCCATGGGTCCTGGTGAGGGTCCCATCATATTCTGAGGGGGTCCCATTCCCCTCATTCGTGGACATTTGTTCACCATATGTCCTTATGTATAACATCTGGTGCACCAAACTTGCGGTCATCTTGGTCTAGGTATTGTCATTTCTTGAATATTTTTTGTAAGAACTGATATTTCCCCTTGTAGTTACACCAAATTCGCATCTATTGGGGGTCTGGTCACTCTCAGGCTCCCAGGGTATCTCGCCATGTCTTCAATATTCATCGATTGTTCCAAGGTATCTGCCAAAGAGGTTATTCATTGTTGCATTAGCGGAATCTGAGTCAGAGGTAGAAATCCCTAAATGTACCTTTCCCTTTGATGTTCCTCATGGATTGGATGTGCTAACCTCCCTATAGAATCTTTAAACTTATTGTTGTATTCCCAGGCTGATTAACCTTTGGATCTCGCACAACTCAGACAGAGCATGTTGTTATAACTGAGGTAGTTTAAACTCTGCTATGAACCTTGTCCATACCTAGCTAAGTGTGAACTCTTAACCTTTCATTCTTGGCACTCCTGGATCAATGATATTCATGTTCCACTTGAGAGTATGACCTCTCAAGGTAGTATGGAACTCAACCAACTTATTCGCATCCAAAGTCCCTCTGGATCTCTAGATTGCTTCACACAAGAACCAGTGTTGCTCAACATCTTCATCTCTCTTACCCCATAATTCTGGGTATCGGGCAATCGAACCTCTCGCATGACTAGCCATTGTTGATCTTGGTTCTCTTATCAAAATGAAACCTAATAGTCATGGTTGAGATCTACCAGGGGATCCTAATATCCTCCCTGTACTCGCACTTCCTATTTGTGATTGACTAACTAATTGTATTGGAACAGAACTAGCATTAGAAGGTAGTATCAAACTTACCACTTCTATAGAAGACACTTGGGGTTTGGGCGATTTGAGGTTGGTGCCACTGGCTTCGGGGCAGTTTTCTTTGATCTGGGGGTTATCATTTTCTTCCACTCAAGCGGTCTCTTCAGTCAAATCCTCGATATTTCCTATCATCGGGGCTGAATATTCTCATTCTTATTCAATATTCATGTCAGCTTCCTCCTCTTACGTCTACACCTTCTCCCTTTTTTCCAACCTCCTGGCACTTCTTTCTCTCTGCCCTTCTCTCTCACTTAATATTTGAATGGCCAGTATTTCTTATCTTCTCATCTTCTGCAACTCTTCCATCTATATTTCCTCTACTTCTCCTGGTCCGACTTCTTTCTGCAACTTCTCGGACTGTCTTATTTCTTTCTTGATCTTTCCGTGCCACCACTTCTCAACTATGGTGGCTCTTTTCAAGGCTCGCTCATCTCTTGAGTCCATTTCTTATTGTCCCCCCCCCTATTTTTCAAAGAAACCTTCCCCTCTCTCAGGCCATGACTCTATCCGAGCCTGGCCCTACCCCAAGCGAGGGTGTTTATGCTGCCATCTCATTCAAGGACATAGTTGGAATCCCCTCTTCCATCAAGAAAACTCTAATCCACAGGGGGATTTCTCTTAGCAGTCTTCCCCTTGCGTCTTTCTTGAAACCCATCTCTTTGCGTGAAAAATATTGGTTATTCTTGGCTACAAACTCAATAATGTATCCTTTTAATGTGGTATTGACCGAGAAGTCAATCACTCGTGTGAATGGATGATCCAGCAGATGAAGTGTTGTAATCTTTTCCATGTCCCAAGTATAGGTCCTCTTGACTCGTTCTTGGAACTCTGGAGCTTCTTGGATCCTATTTATCCAGTGGAAAAGTTTTTTTGGAAACTTAATCCATAACATATCATACTAGTCACTCGATCTTTCTGAGTAAAATACTGCCTCACAGGTATCTTCCACAGATTTTCCCCTAATCTTCGCTTATTTCCATATGAAGGTGTCACATTTTATTTCCCACCATTGGTTAATATTAGATCTATGAATCTGCAGAAGCATCCTCCCTGCAGGTTCCCTTTTAATGCAAGTCCCAGAAAAGGAACCATTTTGTTGGCGCAAGTTTGATCAGACTAGGGTCCTTCTCAGGTTAGCAACAAAAGGTACCGAGTAGTCTAGAGCACTGGCATTTTCATCTCCTCTAAAGAGAATAAATCTCACCCGAAGCACTGCTGAGACAAATAGATAGGGAAGGGAAGGGAAAAGATTTAAGAGGATTCATAGAATCTTCAAGATTCATCTTGATCTTGTGCAATACATCTAACTACAGAATAGATCTAAACTCAGGTGTGAAAGAATTGAACCTAATTATGTTGCAGAAAATCATTTAACCATAGAAAAATCATGCGTAACTCATTAACCATAAAGAAGTATTGCAATGCATAAGTATAACACATAAAGACAAAACATATTTTGAAAAATTCGATCCTTCTTAATATTAGCTTCAAATCTTTCTTCATTTACAAACTCAGAGGCACATAGTAGCGCTCTGTTACAGACTTCGTCTCTAGATTCATGTCACAGAGCTATAACTCTCAAAATGGTTTACATATTACATTACAAACACAGAAACCTGACCTCTAAGCCGTGTACAATAGTTATGACATCAACCTAACAATAAGGGAAAGATCGAACTGAACATAATCACAATTTAGCAGAAAAATAACAACAACCAACAACATCGAACCGAACACAATCACAATTCAGCCGAATGAACCCTTTTACAATCATATTCATCCCTATATATAAGCTAAGTTGTTTCTTTTGTCTTTGCTTTCATGCTTGCTTGTTCTATTGCAACCATTTTTTCTTTTTTGGAGTTGCGTTGTCCTTTTCGCAACTGATTTTTGTTTCTTTTTCTTGCTCTGATGTCCAGCTTCTTCTGAAGCTTGTGCAACTCATACTAGGCCAAAACTTGTGTAATTCCTTATCCCAAAAACGAAGGGCCCAACAGATTTTATTACCAGTTTTCCTAGAAGTAGTAAACAAAATGACTCAATTATGGTTGTGGATGATAAACTAAGTAAGGAAGCACACTTTATACCTGTAAAATCAACCTACAAAGCTATTAATATCACACAAATGTTTATGAAGGAAATATTTAGGTATATACATGACCATACTCACGTTGTTGATTGGAAAATGATTCAGGAAATTTTAATTATTTTCCCGCAAAAAAAGACAAATTGGTCGATTGACCAAAATTGAATTGTAAAACCTTAGTATTTTATGAAAATAAACACATGTGGAAAAGGGGGCACACATTGAAGCAATTGTTAAAGAGGTAGTTAGGAATCAAATGGGGTTGGCGAAGTGGTAGCAGACTGATACAAGTTGTGGAGTTAACTTAACTTCAGAAAGACACATTCCATATTTATAAGAGAATATGTGAACATGTGTAAACTAAATTCTGACAGGTGGTCAGTAAGAATGAGGCTCAAGCCAAGTGTCACAAGTCCTAGGAAAAATAAAATAATTCCTAACAAGGGAATGGGACACCATTCCTAGGAGGTGATTGGATAGCTTGAGAAAGCTATGCACTATCTATCTGAACACAGTGAACATTAAGAGATTTCTCACAGCAACCGAAGCTCAGAATTCTACAATAGGACACAAACCAAGCCCCTTGGATTTTGAACTCAGCTCGGGGGTGACAGAGGTGATGGAGACTCTAGTCTAAGGTTGGGAGGAACAAGGTCTTCAATGTGTGGTTTTCTCAAAGTTCCAGGTTTTATTTCTTGTGATGAACATTCTCATCAGAAATTGTTTATTTAAATGTTTATTGTGTTAGTGTACAATTCTGTCGTTAAATTCTCTCTTAAAAAATCGGAATAGTATTAGAAATTTAAATGCTTTATGTACAAGGAATAGTTGCATATTATATGTTTGTATAGAAAGGAAATATAATAGTTATTCTAATTTATGAACAGAATTATAATATCAGTAATAGATTATTGGTATCAGTAGGTAAGAACCTAATTACAAATATAAGGACTGAATTCTAGATAGGAGATATGTATGGAAGGAATGGGACTCATTGAAATACAGTATACAACTGAAAAGGAATTATTTACATAGGAACTTATATCGATTTATCAAATATTTCAGTATATATATATATATAAACAGAAAAAGAAATCATTACAAATTCAAGCAGAGTTCCTTGTTTTATATTCAAAAGGGAATATCATTACAGAGTACATTGTAATAGTCGAGGACAACTAGTTACAGAATTTAATGAGTTATATATATATATATATATATATATATATATATATATATATATATATATATATATATATATAAACAGAAAAAGAAATAACTACAAATTCAAGGAGAGTTCCTTGATCTATATTCAAAAGGGAATATTGTTACAAAGTACATTGTAATAGTCGAGGACAAATAGTTATAGAATTTAACGAATTATATATATATATATATATATATATATATATATTTGAAAATGGAAGTGTTACATACTATATAGAATCCAAACGAGCAGAGTCTATTTATAAACTATATATATAGGAAAAGGAAAATAAATAAACAGAGTTTTTACAATGGTATATCATGCATAGAAATCAGTCTACGAAGCCACCCGACTTCTAGGAATGTTACATTCAAAAGATAATTAGTCAACTAATTCAGCAGAAGTATTGAAACCCAGATACCTTTCTGTACTTGGGTATTCCATAGATCCATGGTGACCGTAGTCTCAGCACCTACAAAACAAATAAAACAATAGTAAGTTGCACGAATCGTTTAATCAAAGGAAAATTACATAAACAATAGAATTAATCTCACCATGGAGGAGAAAAGTGTCGAAATATCTCCTTCAATCATTGTAATCCACACCTAGTTTTATGGATAAGTAATGGGTACCCTTGCATCATCATAAGGTCCCTTCATTAGATATTACCAAGAATAAAGTTTATGTAAAACTACAGCATATGTGAAAAAATGAAAATCAAGTAGCCACTAAGGTCTATGCGAACTTCGCATGTGTGATATATCATAGTGGAGGTTCTAAAAATATAGATGAGGGTGTATAAAACAAGATGCAGGGTCTCAATCGTCAACCAGAGATGAGAAAATGGAAAACATTTGATCCTATCAAGGTAAAACCCGACCATTGAGATTATTGAGTACCGACTGAAAAACCCTGAGGCTAAGGCATCACCCCCTTGAAGCATATACATAAGAAAAACTATTGTGACCTAACATAAATCTTACATTCAATGCATAATAGAAAACATATATGTAATCACAAGAATTCGACAAGAGATATGATTGGAGAATTCAGAATCATTCCAACTACAAACCGTTATCATTTCGAAGGGTAAAACGCAAGACAATTTAATAAGTTAAACAACCCACAAAGTTACAGGAAAATATCGAATGGTTAAGAGAGTATTCTTACCAATTAAAGGTGCTAACCTTGAATATGTTGAAAAGGTTCACAGAAGGCCTGAGGAAAAATATGAACGCCCAAAGTGTTACCCAACAAACTTCCTAAGAAACGAAAATGAGAATGGGGCATATGAACCTACAATCTCTAAACTCGAAAAAGGGGCAAACTCTGAGGAAGAATACAGAGTGGAAGGAAGAAGTGAAGAATGTGGAAAAGAGATAAGTGTGGGAGAGTTAGGGAAGTGAAAATATTCACAAGAAAACCTAATGCATTACCAAACAACACATATGCAACTTTTAGGACAATGATTGAATAACCCTCCTTGAGATGAAAACCTCAAGACATGGCTTATGCAGGATCGTTTTTGTTGTAGGTAAGTTCCCTTGCAGACAGGTGAATATCCTCTTGGATTCTAGATCCCTACTACCAAGACAAAAAGATTCTAGCATTGGACACTACATTCCTTTAAATGTAGTTAAACTAGTCAAAGGGAAAAGAGGAAGAAAGTATGATGTACCTTCTTCTTAAGCTTTTCCTTTCTTAATCCAATCCGAACTTGATCTTCAAGCTCCTTAATGATATTTTCAATCCAATAGATAGAAAAGACAACACAAACTTCTTACTCCACCAAGATTAGTTTAAACTAAATTTATCAATACTAGAAAAGTATGTGCAACTATACACAAACTTGAAGGAAATAGGCCAAGCATATATTAATGAGAACATTACAAGGAACTTACAATCTGTATATGCAGTTTCAACAAACTCTCCAAGTCTTCCTTGTCCAAGCCCTTGCTCGAAAGATCCACGATCGAAACGATAATAAATTTTGTTGATTATTATCCTCCTCTTCACCATGAGAATGCATACTTTTATAGACTTTGAGAGGCTCAACCACCTTAGTTATATTTGGAATAAGTTGAGGATATGACTCCATTTGTTGTGGCATCTCCCTTAGATGCAGCCTAAATCTTGGATTTGATCCAAACCAACTCGGATCATCTCTAGTTGTATTTGGAGATAAGGGGGATTTCTTCCCATGATTCTTTCAACCAATCGGCGCTCCCTCAAAGATGACAACAAAGCATTGCAACACTCCCTGCTAGATGGACAGGGAGCGCTAGTGGTCCCTGCATATGAGAAGGGGGGCATTGATCTTCCAAAAGTTTGTTAAGATGACCATTTCTCAAGGAAAAACATTTTGTTTAGTTTTTCAAATGATGTGGTTTCCCCTTCCAACATGTTCTAGAGGATGTATCAAGTGTTCCCATGGTGTCATTCACAATGTGACATATGCACAACAAAAATGTGACATTTACAACACTTGTGACAAAAGTGAGATACTTGCGACAATGATAATATGACATTATCGAAGTGAGGAATTTTGACATGTAACAGATTTCCCCTCCAAAGCGTCAATTCAGAAGATGGAATATGATGAATGAAACACTTTGTATATTTTCAAAGAAAGGGTATGGAGTCGGAGAACCTAGTAGAAGCTACAAACAACCATTAAACAAATGTTATCATGTGTTTCAAACCCATGGAAGGCATACCTATGCTTGAGTAACAAAGAACTTAAGGTATGGCCACCAATAAATATACTACGGATCCATGATGATACTAACGAATCGTATAGCCACCAAAGATACAATGTGGATCTATACCTCCATGACATGAACTGATCGTAGCCATGAGAAATACACAGTGGAGCTAAGAGATGATAAAACATAGCCACAGACTAAGACAATGTGGATCTATGTGATAGTATATATATATATATATATATATATATATATCAACATGCTTAAATAATCTCCTTTGTAGCCTAGGGAAATCAGATAACAGAGTGAATGTTCAACCCAGGTTCTTCATCCCAATCTTGATGTGGTACGAATCTAGTCATGTGAATAGATTTTTTGATGTCGAACATGGTAGAAACCACTTGATTATTGGTCATTGAGGTAAATTGTTAAAAAGTGCAAGAGAAATCACCAGTGATGTCAATGACTCACAAGGTACCCTAGTACAATCCAATGAATCTGAATAAATGAGATGAATTCGAACATTCATGGAATCATCCAATAAGAGGTCAAATATGTACACCTACTATCGGAGGTGAGGAGGCCTTCCATTGAGGCATGCAGGTCTCAAGGTACTAACTAGTTTCTAATTCTAATTCTCGGATGATGTGTTGAAGTCGACAGGAAATGACTCATCGAAGGAGGGCCTTGATGTATCCCCCATCATCGACATGAAACTAACATAAGAAAGATATTTAATATGTTGAATTGAATGAGTATGGACTAACACATGTATTGAAACTAGAAATTGGTGATGGTTGACTCTCGAGGAGGATACTTCCCTTGAACATTGAGGCACGACATGACTTGGAAGCATAAACATAACATGGACCAAAACATAATTCAGCGGACACTGTGACATTCATTGGATGACCCAAAGGAGTGAAAATACTCATAGGATTGGTTCAGTGCATAGGTTTAGTAGATTATCCAAGTGTCCAAAATGCAGGCGAAAACAAGTGTCATTTTCAAGGGCAACTGCAAGAGTGACTTGTAACAATTCTAAAAGACAACTTGACTTACTTCCTTAAATTTTTTCCCCCATGCAAATAGATGAGTATCTCTTTTTATTTTTACGATCACGAGGAGAATAACACATGCTCGATATAACTTACCTTCGGTAAGTCCCTCTTCCTTTGTTTAATGAACTGGAAGAAGTAAGGTTTTGGTCCCTTGATTGTGTGATTTTAGCAAGTCTAGAGAAGGAAAACTCGGTGGTTTTCATATTTACAGAATATGAAAAGAACTTAAAGGAAACTTCAAGGTTGTCCTTTTTCATAATTTTAGTCTCTGAAGTCCGAAAAAGAGATAAACTGCTACTCGGGAGACGCCCTTTCAAGACCTTTTAACAAGCGTGAAAGGACGCAAGATCACTTGGTGATATTTTCATATTTAGAGATTCTGAAAAGAGCTTTAAATATGAATCTAGGGGGTTCCTTTTTTGTGTAACCTTTATGAGTCTGAAAATGTGATAAAAGTCTACTCGGTTACAATCTCATGTTTTTTCAAGCACGAGAAAGAATAAATATTATGCTCGTCAGTGTCACAAGGTTGTCGAAAAGATGTTGCTTAAAAACCTTTAAATATAGACAATTATGGGCCCAAAGCATTAGTAACTCTTCAAAAAAGATTAAAAACCCAAAAAACAAACTTTATATTAGTGAGAAATAGAAAAACTCAAACCTATCAAATAGTGAAATAGGTTAAGAATTTCATTTACCAATTGATTTTTACCAAATTCTTCCATATTTGGAGTTTTCCACCTTTGGGAGGCGATTTTCAAGCTGTGAGTACAAGAGTTGCGGTTGACCATTTTCAGTTTCATCTAGACTAGGTTGGTCATCTTGCCTTTCCAATCATTTTTTATGGTTTAATTTGTGTTTTAGCTTATATTTTGGGTGTTCTGGGCTCCTTCGGAATCCTTAGGAGCTGAACCAAATCGATTCTCCCTCAAAAGGATGAGAGGAGCGTCGATTGAGATTTCATCACCTTAGTGCACATGCCTAGGGGGCGCTAGCTCTCTGTGGGCAGATGTAAGGGAGCATTGGCGCAGAACTAAAAATATTTTTGTATTTTGGGCTAAAAAGACATAATTTTCTTCCATAAAAAGTTGACTAAAGATGTTTAAATGGTTGTATTTGTAGATTTCACTAGTCAATTAGCCATGATAGAGTGGAAAGAACGTAAACACAAGTTCGATGACATTGTTTCTTTACAAATTCCTCAAGCAAGGGCATCTTTGTGAAATTGCAGTCTACTCAAGTATTTTAAGCTCCAGAACATTAGTAAAGAAGTATTACCACTTGAGTACTTGATCGGTTTGTGGGATGATGCTGAATAATCATTTTGCATTAGGCCACACATGCTCGAGATAGAGTTTGATGATGTCTAATTTTTGACAAGGCTCTCAAGGAGGGGGGATCCTATCCTCTTGTTTGGACACCGGGAAACTCCTCAGCCAACTGAGGCATATGTCTTTGAGTATTGTATACTAGGATTGTGATTGGTAGGTGGACAAATCATGATCAAATATGTAAGGGACTTGGCACTTCATTCAATTCTATTCGCCATCACCAAATTGGCAGGTAGTACTAGCACTCATCTATATTTTAAATCACAAATGTCATATTATTTACAATGTGTAGAGCCTAGGTTGTTTAACTGGAGCGCAGGGTTTCTTTGAAATGTTAAGGAGCAGATATCGAAGTGCAGGATAGATAGACAAAACCATTTGGATATGGCTCTTTTCTAGTTTCATTCTTCTTGGAGCGAATTCCCATATGCAGCCACAGGTTTCATTGATAGCGCGTCCTACGACTGAGCCAAA
>ML819843.1:89211-101653 GCA_009831015.1 Picea engelmannii | reverse complement strand
AGAATCATGATGAAATTATGGGAGAGTTTAAAAAGATTAAACCCCCAATATTTAATGGTGAGATTGAAACTCGAGAAAGGTGGAAGCTTGGATTTGTAGAATGCAAAAATACTTTGAGATAGGCAAGAATGACCATCTATAATATCACTGAAAAGGAAGATATTTGCTGGCAAGATATGGAGAGAGTAAAGAATATTAAAGAACGTAAAATCACTTGGAAGACTTTAAAAAGATATTTTAAGAACCAATATCTATGAGAACAATATTATGAAGGAAAGTCTAAAGCATTTATGAGTTAAATTGAGAAATTTAACCATGAAACATTTTTGCAGCAAATTTCTAATCAATGTACCATATATTGTGGATGAAAAACCAAAGATACAATACTTCTTGAGTTGTTTACTTGCCTCATAAAAGGATAGCATTGAGTTTGACAATCCTACTGCTTTAGAGGAAGCTATGAGTAATGCTAAATTGTTCTTTGACCAATATAAAAATAGAAATAAAAATGCTAAATATTGGAAGGGAAAGAAGGTTGAAAGGTTTGATCCACGAAGAAACGGGGGGAAAGTTTTCAATAAGAACACTATTAAATGGTTTCAGGGAAATAAGTCGAGAAACAATAATCCTTACAACCCATCTGAAAATAAAAAAACCAAACAAACAACATTTTATATGAAAGAAACTGCCCAAAAAAAAAAGCAAAATGTTGGGAGTGTGGTTAACCACATTATTTAAAGGATTGTCCTCACAAGAAGAAAAATAAAAACATTATACATATAGTTCGGGAAGCAACAACAATTGGTGAAATGGCGAGGAGCACCCCAAAGATTAGTGCAACCTTAAAAAATAGATAGGCCGATCATCAAGCTTCCATGGTGGAAGTGTAAGCTCCCTTAACCATCGTCAACCCGTCAGCTCGTTCGACAAACCGGAACGAACTTAACCATATTGAATCGCTGCTACCTTAACTGTATTGAACCTTTGACAGTTCATTCGAAAATCAACCCGAACTGTATTCAATTGAGACGACTCATTCAGAAACCAACTGGAACCGTTTTCTTGCTGGGAGCTTCTCGAATGGTCCATTACTCCATCTACGGTTCTTTAGAAAAATTAATGTGGAATAGTTAACACATAGACAATAGAAACTTGATGGAAGCTTGGCTATAAATAATTTTGTTTGGTCCCCAAGCTTGCTTAGTTCAATCAATTCCCTTCAGTCTTACACCATCAATCAGAGTGAACAGAGCTTGGAAGTGCCATACATAAAGCAAAG
Organism: Picea engelmannii; assembly: GCA_009831015.1. Classification (NCBI taxonomy): domain Eukaryota; kingdom Viridiplantae; phylum Streptophyta; class Pinopsida; order Pinales; family Pinaceae; genus Picea; species Picea engelmannii. The sequence goes on along the minus strand of ML819843.1, from coordinate 100,374 downwards.
TTAGTGTGGAACTGGGAAAACTCCTACAACAATTAGTCAAACTCAAGCAACATCAATGGCCGGAAGTATGATCCATTTGGCATGTAAATTTCGATTCTTTTGAAGAGTTTTTATTTCGCATATTTTAGAATCGAGTTAAGGCTTACATTTGGTATCAGATCATTTTTATCTCTGCCTTGGTGTTTTGGGGAAAGACAGGTTTATTCTGTCTTGAGAAGTTTAATTGCATTGTTGTGCGACAACGTGAGACTAATGATTCATTGCTATAGTGTTGATTTAAGAGAAACTGTACCATAATTCATATTACGATTCATTTATATGTTTAACATTACAATGAAGCTATCATATGCTTTTATTCTATAGATTGCTAAAGTTATTCCTTCGAATCATACATAATATATCTGTTACTAATTTTCCATTAGTAAATCGACCAGTAGGTTTTTGATCCGCAAGATCTTTTCCATATGGAGGAAAGTTGGTTTTGAAAATCATTGCAAGTCCATCATTGTTGTCAGGATCTGCACTGGAGTCTCCAAATATGTAGGAAGCAGACACCATGGGTTTTCTAGGGTTAGTCTGTGCTGTGTTCAGTGGAAATAAAGCCAGCATACACGTTACAATACTAATGTTTGCAAACCTTTCCATTACATCTAATACTTTTGAAATGCTCAACTAGAAACTTTCATGGATACTTCTTAAATCATAGTTTTGGGATCAATTGGTGATGCATAATCTATCCATGTAGTTTCATTTATGCAATTTATAATTATTCTCATATCAACTTAATTTTATGCATAAAAGAAATAATGTCTAGTGATCCATATAATTTTTAATTAATTAAAGAATAGCCACAACATCTCTAATTAAATAATATTATATATTATGATTGATTAGGATCACATAAAGAATATTTAGACATAAATTGTAATTAATTATACTAAATATAATAAATTTTATCCCACGGGAATTTTTATTATATTTATATAATTAATTAGGATAAAATATTAAATTATTCATAACTTACCCACAAGAATTATGAATTAATAGTTTTATCATAAAGATCAAATCTATGATAGAATAATTGAATCTGCTTGAATTGAAAATTTAGCCCACATGCAATTTTTATGTCATTAGATTCAAATTTAAGCATGAATTTACATTGGTAAAGCATGAAATTTTATATTAATTTTTGTCTGTTTCAATTTTAACGTAAGCATGTGATATTTAATTTTATGCAGTTATACAACCTGCAAATTTCTCTGAAATTCGTTGTGATATCCTTGAACTTAAGGGAGATAACTATAAGGTCTGGAAGGAAAGAGTTCTCCTTCATTTGGGGTGCATGGACATAGATTATGCTATTAGGAAAGATGAACCACCAACACTCACTAATACCATCACTACAGCGGACATCACGCTTTATGAGCGATGGGAGTGATCTAATCACCTTAGTATGATCTTCATTAAGACTAAAATTTCAGCTAGTATTCGTGGTTATGTTGATCAGCATGAAAAGGTCTGAGACTTGCTGAAATCTATTGATGATCAATTCGTCACTTTAGACAAGGCACTAGCAAGCACCCTAATCATGAAGTTCTCATCCCTAAGGCTCACTAGTGTGAAAGGTCTGTGCGAGCACATCATACAAATGAGGGACACTGTGGGTCAATTGAAGAAACTCGAGGTTTAAATATTGGAGTCTTTCCTGGTGCACTACATCCTGAACACCCTTCCGCACCAATACAGACCCTTCAAAATCTCATACAACACACATAAGGATAAATGGTCAACTAATGAACTCATGACCATGTGTGTTCAAGAGGAAGAGCAACTGGTGATGGAACTGGGAGAAACTGCAATGCTGGCAATGCATCGAAAGGAAAAATCTCAAGCCCGTAGGAAAGGGAAAGGTAATGTACCTTCCCAATATGATATTAAGAATAATTCCAAGTGTTTCTTTTGTAAAAAGAAGGGACACATGAAAAAGGAATGCACCAAATTTCATAAATGGCTTGCGGACAAAGGTAATACAATCTCGTTCGTTTGTTATGAATATAATATGGTCAATGTCAATATTAACACTTGGTGGATTGATTCTGGATCAACAATTCACATTTTGAATTCCTTGCAGGGTTTGCAAAACCTAAGGAAGCCAGTGGGAAGTGAGCAAAGAATTTTATCAGGAAACAAGATGGGCTCACATGTGGAAGCTATAGGAACATGCTATTTAACTTTAAGTAGTGGTTTTGTTTTAGAATTAGGAAATACATTTTATGTTCCAAGTTTTTCTAGAAACTTGATTTCAGTTTCAAGGCTTGTACCTTTTGGATATTCCTTCAACTTTTCAGAAATATATTTCAGTTTATTTTATAAATCTGATTGTGTTGGGAAAGATATTTTGTCTGATGGTCTTTACTACATTAATTTACAAAACAATGTCATTTATGATTCAATGCATGTTAACACTGGCACTAAAATATGTGTTATTAATGATGATTCCTCTAAATTATGGAACCAGAGACTAGGTCATATCTCCATAGAAATAATTAAAAGATTGGTAAATGAAGGGGTACTTAATACTCTAGATTTTACTGATTTTGGGAGTTGTGTGGATTGCATAAAAGGAAAGCAGACCAACAAGTCAAAGAAATATGCCAACAAGAGTTCAGACATATTAGAGATCATACATATTGATATATGTAGTCCAGACATGGACTCACATGGTCAGAGATACTTCATCTCTTTTATAGATGATTACTCACGATATATGTATCTCTACATGCTTCATAATAAGAACGCAACATTAGATGCCTTTAAAATCTTTAAGGCTGAAGTAGAGAAACAATGCGGCAAGCAAATTAAGATCGTGAGATCGGATAGAGGTGGAGAATATTATGGTAGATACATAGAATATGGACAAGCACCTGGGGCATTCGTAAAATTTCTTCAAGAGCATGGGATTGTTTCCCAATACACCATGTCTGGTTCACCTGACCAGAATGGTGTAGCAGAAAGAAGAAACCAAACATTTTTGAACATGGTACAGAGTATGCTTAGCAGCTCCAATCTTCCTAAATCCTTGTGGATTGAAGCACTTAAGATGACAGTGTATATATTAAACCGAGTTCCAACCAAGGTTGTTCCTAAAACGCCATTTGAATTATGGAAAGGTTGGAAACCAATTTTGCAACATATGCGCGTTTGGGGATGCCCATATGAAGTGAGAATATATAATCCACAAGAGAAGAAGATGGACACAAGGACCATTAGTGGGTATTTCATTGGATATGCTGAAAGGTCTAAAGGTTACAGATTTTATTGTCCATCTCATAGCACTAGGATTGTGGAATCAAGAAATGCAAAGTTTCTTGAAAATGACTTGAACAGTGGGAGCAATCAAATCAGGAGCATAGTTTCTGAGAAGGATCATTCATAATCTCAACCTTCCACCCCAAGTGATAGATTGGTTATTGTTCACAGCACCGCTCAAGTAAAAACTGGTGTCGAACAACCAATTGTTGAAGTTCCACAAGCTGTTCACGACATTCCAGTAGATTAGGTAGTTCAAGAGTTTCCAAGAAATTTTGAACAACGAGTTGAACCACATACTTCTCAGGAATATGGTGGTACAACATTAAGAAGATCTACTAGACCAAAGAGATCAACAATTCCTGATGATTATGTTGTGTATCTGCAAGAATCTTACTATAACATTGGAGCAAAAAATGATCCCGAGTCTTTTTCAAAAGACATTAGTTGCAAAGAATCAGAATTATGGTATGATGCCATGAAGGAAGAGATGAATTCTATAAAGAATAACGAAGTTTGGGATCTTGTTGAGTTGCCTAATGGTGAAAAAGCCATTGGATGTAAATGGGACTTTAAGATAATGAAAGACTCATTGGGAAACATTGAGAGATACAAGGCAACACTTGTTGCTAAAGGACTCACTAAGAAAGAAGGAATCAACTACACAGAGACTTTCTATCCTGTATCTAAAAAAGATTCCTTGCATGAAATTATGGAATTAGTAGCCCATATCAACTTGGAGTTGCAACAAATGGATGTGAAAACAACATTTATCAATGGATATCTAGAGGAGGATTTTACATGAAACAACCTGAAGGATTCCCCTCTAGTGATGGTGTGCAATTGTTTTGCAAACTCAAGAAATGCTTATACGGTTTAAAACAAGCATCACACCAATGGTATTTGAAATTCCATATTGTAATTTCTTCTTTCGGTTTTGTAGAAAACATTATGGATCAATGTATATAGCTGAAAGTTAGTGGGAGTAAAATTTGTTTTCTTGTTTTATATGTGCATGACATTTTGCTAGCAACAAATGATAAGGGTTTGTTGTATGAGGTGAAACAATTCCTCTCTAAAAATTTTGATATGAAGGATATGGGTGAGGCATCTTATGTCATTGGCATTAACATCCATAGAGACAGATTTCGAGGCATCTTGGGTCTGTCTCAGGAAACCTATATTAATAAAATTTTAGAGAGATTTCAGATGAAGGATAGTTCACCAAGTATAACTCCCATTGCAAAGGGTGATAGGTGCAACTTGAACCAATGCCCTAAGAATGATTTTGAAAGGGAACAAATGAAGAACAGTCCATATGATTCTACTGTCGAAAGCCTAATGTATGCTCAAGTTTACACAATAGCTGACATTGCATTTGTTATGGGAATGTTGGGACGATATCAGAGTAATCTAGGTATAGACCACTGGAGAGTTGCAAAGAAAGTAATGAGGTACCTTCAAGGAACCAAAAGATACATGTTTATGTATAGATGGACAAACAATTTGGAAGTAATTGGCTACTCAGATTTTGACTTTGTTGGATGTGTTGATTCACGCAAATCAACATCGGGATACACTTTTATGATGGCCAATGGAGCTGTATCATGGAGGAGTGTGAAGCATACCTTGATTTCCACTTCCACTATGGAAGCCGAGTTCGTCTCCTATTTTGAGCCTACTTTACATGGTGTGTGGCTTAGGAGTTTCATTTCTAGGCTTAGAATTATGGATTCTATCTCCAAGCCATTGAGAATGTATTGTGACAATTCAACTATTGTTTTTATGGCTAAAAACAACAAAAGTGGGAGTCGAAATAAACACATCGACATTAAGTATTTAGCCATAAGGGAACGTGTTAAAGAAAAGAATGTGGTCATTGAGCACATCAGCACTGAGTTGATCATTGTTGATCCTTTGACTAAGGGCATGCCACCATTTAAATTCAAGGAGCATGTAATGAATATGGGACTTGGTTCCATTATGTAGTTTCTCATTTTATGGACAATGTTATTTTAATGAAATTCTTAATTATTGTGATGTTTTCCTCGTATTTATGTGCACCTTAATTTGATTTGAGAGAATTCATCTGTGTAGGACCAAGAATAAACATAAGGTTTATTCACTAAGAAATTGTTTCCACATGAATTATAAAAGAAATAAAATACATAGTAATACATGGAAGATAATACTTGTCATAAGAGGACTTATCACCATGATTCATGTATCTATTACTTAATACAGATTATCATTAGGTTTAAAGACAAGACATCAAGATTGGAAGTATGGACCAAGTGGGAGAATGTAAGCTCCCTTAACCACCGTCAGCCAATCATTTCATTCAACCAACCGGAACCGCCTTAACCGTATTGAACCGCTGCTCCCTTAATTGTATTGAACCATCGACAGTTCGTTCGGAAACCAACCCAAACTATATTCAACTACCACAGCTCGTTCAGAAACCAACCTGAACAGTTTTCTTGTTGGGATCTTCTGGAATGGTCCATTACTCCATCTACGATTCTCTAACTAAATTAATGTGGAACAGTTAATACATAGCCAATAGAAGCTTGATGGAAGCTTGGATATAAAGAGTTTTGTTTGGTCCCCAAGGTTTCTTAATTCAATCAATTCCCTTCAGTCTTCACCACCAATCAGAGTGAGCAGATCTTGGAAGTGTCATACGGAAAGAAAAGTTAGTGTGGAACTGGGAAAACTCCTACAACAATTAGTCAAACTCAAGCAACATCAATAGTTGGAGGTATGATCCATTTGGCATCTAAATTTTGATTCTTTTGAAGAGTTTTTATTCCACATATTTTAGAATCGAGTTAAAGATTATAGGAAGTAGAAGGTATGTTTAATAATAAACCAATTTGTAATATGTGGAAAATTAAAAATCTTATTAAAAGTTGTGAAATTAGTATGAACTTCTTCAAGACTCAAGCAAATTTGAATATTTTGCAAATAGGATCATATGATGCATTAATTGGCGTGGGTTGCCTAGAAAAGTATAACATAATCCTAAATATTATGAAAAAACATTTACTTACGTATGACAACATTATTAACATTAACGGGATACCAAGAAAAGTTAGTGCTAGAAAACTTTCAGCCATGCATATCAAAAGATGTATTTGTAAACGATGCAAAGTATTTTTAGTACATGTATTGTTAATGGAAATGAATAAAGTAAGAATGATATAGAAAAATTTCCTATACTACAATATTTTCATGAGATTCCAAGAGTGATCCAGAATCAGATACAGGAGCCTGACAGGGCTCAAAAAGACTCAAAAATGAAAGTTCTCGGAATCGGATGAAACCAATTCCACCATGACCGACTCAACACGTTGATTGCATCCATATATTCAATTTCTCAAAAGGGCATCGTATGCGAGAGTTATGGAACTCTGACAGTTTTCCCAAACAGCTAAAAGGTAAACACAAGTCAAAAGTCAAATAGTGACGTGGCACTTTTTGGAGGTGACACATGGAAGTGGAAGGAGTGATAATTGGCAGTGGAACAACAGGTGATTGTTCAGTTTGTTGACGAATTGTTGGGTGCCACATGGTCGAGTCATGGGCTGCCACGTGGTACCATGGGATTGGTCAATGAGTTCATATGGAAAATTTTTATGGAGTCCATGGGGTTTGATCCCATGACCTTCTGGGTCGACGCAAATCTTGAAAAATTCCCTTCAACAATGCGCCCTTGTGTTTCTTGTTTAACAAGGATCACTTTAGTTTAAATAAAGTGTACTAAAGTGAAAAGGGGCAAAAAGGGGGTCGGGGATAAGCCCCATCCCATGGTCAAACTCCTGCATGTTACCACAACCTAGCAAAGGAGGGCACTCCCTCTCATGCATGCCCAAAAGATAAGCACCAACCCCAAGATTGATGGATATCCCATGAGACCAGGGGGGTGCATTCCAAAATGGGACTAACCCAGCTAAGGTGTCCTTTTATTAGCCCCTGATCCCATAAAGAGTGCCATAAGACCAGGGGCGTGCACCTAGTTAGGGGCTTATCCCTTTTATTTTTAGAAAATGGGCTCTTAACATTAGAAAATGTGATTTTTCAGTGATTTTCATGCCTGTTAATGGAGATTTTGGTCATTTTGGGAGGATATTGGGCTCTTTTTGAGGCCATATTTTTGGAGGAAGTTGGGGAAAGATAACCAACTTAATATCTATATAAACCAGGACATTTTGAGGCCATGGAGGATAGTCAGAGTAGAGTTATGCTGAAGGGAGGCCAAGCCAAAGCCATTTTTATGTAGGGAAGTTGTTGAGGAGAAGACGCTTGCGGGCCATTTCTGGGAGCTCTCGTGAGTTCTTGGAGAACCCCATGGATATTCCAGAAGACATCAAGAGGATTCAAGTCGACTCTTTTAAAAATATCTTTCGGGAGATCGATTGGTTGTTCACCAGCTTGACAGGTCAAGAAAGAACTGCCACCATTTCTCTCATGATTATTTATATTTTATATTTTACAGTTAAAGAGAAAGTTGTGTGTGATTAGTGAAAACATATTTCCATTTCCATGTAACATCCCACTCTTGTGCACACTGAGATAACTTATTCTTTGAGGACACTTGCTCACCAGTGATCCAGATTATTATACCTTTGGGCATTTGATTATGATTATGAAGCATTATGAATCGATGACATATTATTTTGTTGGATTGCAATAGAGAGGTGCTATTGACTCAGTTTTACTGAGTGTGCAGGATTTTGAACCTTGTGGATGCAGAGGGATCGATGGAACCCCTTGGACTTTGGATTGCGTTGGGGAGTGAACTATTGGGGTTTGATTGTTTTATATGTGATATTAGTGCATGTGATTAGATGATATGATTATGGATATAGTTCTTATATTACTCGTTGATGATGCAAGATGATGATATCTTGCCGACCAGAATCACATGTGGAGTAGAGGGGTCACGCAGGACTACCAGAGATGTTGAGGGAGTGGTGTGGACAACACCCACTCCACAACATACTAGCACTCCCGTCGTTAACTGTAGGTTAACGATTACCTAGTTCGAGAGGACCCACGATGATGTGAGGGAAGACTGGAGTAGTCTCTCACAATGATTCTAAGGTGCACGCAATAATGCAGGGGCCTTACTCTTTAGAGGCCCTCAGTCTCCCACAAGATCACCTGGCGGAGTATTGACTCTGGGGGTTTTTGATGTCTACCAAGTCAGTCAAGAGGTGAGTGGCACCCTTGGAGCACGTGGTGCATCCTGAAGGGCACGTCGCGCAAGAGAAACAAAAGGAGGCGAGTGTCACCCTTGGAGCACCTAGTGCATCCTAAAGGGCACATCACGTTGTCATTTAATAGCTAGATAAACCTAGATGGCTTTAGGACGAATAACGTGTTAAGGAAGATTTAAAACTTCTCCCCTAATAAAATGTCGCTCAACCTAGGAAAATAAAGTCTAGGTCTAAATTATGCTAGTGGTAAAATTTTATCTATTTGTTGAAAAAAAAATAATAATAAAAATAAACATATATAAAAATAAAAATAAAATAAATAATAAAAATACTCTTCTTTAATATTGTGAGAAGAAAGGGGTAAGCAATTAAAGTGATTTATAAAAAATAAAAAAAAAGGGGGAAAAAACTTAAAAGGGGGAAATGATTGTTTTACCTTATTATGCTAATTAAAAATTTAATTCATAAAAAAAGAGGGAAAAAGGGAAAATGGGTAAGTTTTTGCACATGCCTTTTTGAGTTTAATTAAAAAGGGAAAAAGGGGGAAATCTAAAATAATTAGGAAGCTAGGAAAAAAAAAGGGGGAAACATAAAAGGAAAGGGGAAACACTAGGAAAAAGAAGATAGTCCAACTTAGTAAGGTATCTACAATTTAAGAACTTTATAATTTAAACTGAACTAGTAAATTAATACTGGGGAAGGTCATTAAAACCTGTAAGGGAATTTTGAGACACCTAGGAGCAATTTTAGGAATGACTCTACGTGGGTGAGGGAAATAAGGGTTATTTACTGATTAAAGAAATGATCTTTTGGAGGAATGAAGGGGATGGGTGACACATGTAGCGGGAGTATTATTATGAATTAAGTGTATGAAAAACAATTTCAAAGAGGTTTTGGGAAAGTTTTTGACTTTGAAACTCTATATAATGGAGGGCGGAGAATGATGTTGGAGTTGGGATACCCAGCTCGGTGAGGAGTGGTAGCTCGGCCTTGCGACGTGAGCTGGGAGCTAGTTGATTCTCTGGTTAGTGTACGTGGCCCCTTTGCGGCTCGACAGGCTAAGGGGGACGAATAGTACCCCTAGAGTTAATCACACAGTACAAGGAATTGAAAATACAATAAGTTTGACTATATTTCTTTTGAAAAACTAACTCGTGCGTTGTTGGGAATTCTCGTTCCCTCTGGTTATTAATACGGTCCAGGACTTCCTATTGGGTTTTCGCAGAGATAAATATATCTAACATAGGGTATAAGGATTTTGGGACCCAATATAGGGAAATAAAGTGGAGCTACGAAAAACCCTAATCATTTAAGGGTACTCGACAAAACGATATGACTCTAACTCAGACCCGAGAAATTCAAAACCAGTAAAGCTAAGAGGAATAGATGGCGACTCGTGTGTGCCATGATATTCTGGAATCATAGAGACTAGAATCACAGAGAGTTCAAACTAAAATAACCAAGACTTTTATTAACTTGCGTAGGGAAGTATCCTATTGGTAGACGCCCCCCCTTTTTTTCTTTATGCCCAAGACGAGCCCAACTCCAAGGTTTTGGCCATGTTTTTGAGTTGAACATTGCACGGTTAGTACAAGAGAGTTTTTTCAAAAGACATAGAACCAAAGGAGAATGAAGAAATATCCCTAGAGACCCTTCGCTGAGCAGAGTAATACTGGTAGTTACGAAGACTGTACCTTTCAATTTGACACAATGGAGGTGGCACGTTTTGTATTGAACAAAGTGGTCGAGTGACAACTCTCAGGAGGTACTCTTGCAGGTAGCCATTAATAGGTTAGACAGAGGTTTTAATGAGCGTCTGAAAAATACTTTATTCTATATTCATACAAAGTCATTGCATAGTGTGCGGAAAGTCAAGTTAGGGTTGCAACTATAACCATTAGTCACACCCATCTCTCATTGAGTTAAACATTTGACCATCTGGTTCAATCATATTAGCGAGTTCAGGACGAATAGCCGTTATAGTTGGACCTCGTAATGATGCCAACCGTTAACCATATTTTAGTACTGTGGTAATAATGGTCGGAGGTTTAACCATAGACATTTTATCCACGAAGTCTATTTCTTAGACAATTAACATGTAGAGCCACCATTATATTAAAGTCTGCGATATATTCGATAAAGGTATATGCATATGCTTTGAACCTAAATTCGTATAGAACGCTATATGGTATAAGTATTATGCATAGAGATGGTTCTAATTCTAGTGGGGTTTTCATAATTTAAACGTTAATGTTTTATGCATAGAGATGGTTGTAATGCTAGTGGGGTTTTAATCTTTCAAATGTTACCCCTTTACACTTTCATTAGTGAATAGGAATGTTAGTAACTAGGAGACTAGGGTATAGTGAAGCTATCCCTTAACCTTTATAAATGTGGTAGTTGTGTAGCAGGGAATAACTTAGAGATAAAGTCTCTTATATATGATATTATTGTTGTATCAATAAAATGGTAAACGTAACACATTGCGAAGGTCAATAATGATGACAAAGTTGCCTACATATATTAATTTGATGTCTTTCGAAATAAGTTGTTCCGGGAGGAAAGAGATTTAATGTCACTAACAAAAATAAATAAAAAATTGCTAAATTAAGGAACATTACATATGGTATCA
>ML819843.1:15558-35466 GCA_009831015.1 Picea engelmannii | reverse complement strand
CTCCATATAAGATGAATATCATAGAACTTAATGAAATAAAATACAAACTTCAGGAATTACTGTTGAGATCAATTCCCTCTTTCGAAATTTCCCTCCCTTTTCTATTTTTCCATTTATTTTCCCTCTTCTATACCTACCCTCATCCCCCTTTTCTTTCTTCCCTTTTCTTTTCCATTTCTAGTTACCGTACTTAGTCGTTTCAAAAAAAAATTGGCAGGATCATGGATTGGGACACTCATGGGTCTTCAACTCCATCCATGTTCCTATATCATGAGTTCGATCAACCACTTTGTCATAATATACTTAACCAATTTCACAACTGTGGGTTCACGGGTTCAATCTTTCATCTTCCAAGTTCCACAATCTTCATTTTTCATACAAAGACCCGTGATCTACATTATGAATGTTAGACTTGTCAGGTGTACCGAGCCCCTAATTATTTCATTTCTCCTATATCGGAGTCCAACCGATCATTGTGCAATACGTTTCTTAGTTTTTTAGCATTCAAAACCGTAGATTCGCAGGTTCCCAGGTTGGAGGGTTCATAGAAAGCCCCAAATTGAAATTGTTTTTATACGTCCCCACCATCTTTGTACTTTTCCCGATATGCATTTAGTATGTTTTAATGCTAATAATTGATCCTGGAGGCACCGTAAATATCGTCATTAATAAGTGAATGGGTCGAGAGGGTTTTTTAATTAATTCACATTAAAGAATGATTTGCCAAGGGTTATATTATTGTTATCACCCCAAAATAATTTCATTTCAAGTTATTATCGAGTTTAAATAACACTCTTGTCAACCTATGGCAACAGTAGCTAAACAACTGTTCTGTGGAGATACTTTGAATATTTTTGTTCGTGAATACCAAAATGTTTAGTGCTCGAGAACATACTCATATTATTCATCTCCTCCTCCACATAAATATATAATTTAGATATTTGGAATTGCTTGTGTAGGGTGTCTCCCTAATTTATTTGACTCCAAAGAACAGGTTGCATGGTGAATTGAAACGTATGTACCGAGTCAGTGAATTATACAACTTCAATATCATTCCCCCATCTCTCTTTCACTGCAGGTATCTCGTAAGATGTTGAAGCTCCCTGAGCCAACACTTTCCCTCAAAGGAGAGGATTGCAGAGATTTTCAGAAAAAAAACGACAATGGTCTGGATATCTTTCGTGATTTCTTGGAGAACCCCATGGATATTCCAGAAGACAGCAAGAGGATTCAAGTCGACTCTTTTAAAAATATCTTTCGGGAGATCGATTGGTTGTTCACCAGCTTGACAGGTGAAGAAAGCACTGCCACCATTTCTCTCGTGATTATTTATATTTTATATTTTACAGTTAAAGAGAAAGTTGTGTGTGATTAGTGAAAACATATTTCCATTTCCATGTAACATCCCACTCCTGGGCACACTGAGATAACTTATTCTTTGAGGACACTTGCTCACCAGTGATCTAGATTATTATACCTTTGGGAATTTGATTATGATTATGAAGCATTATGAATCGATGGCATATTATTTTGTTGGATTGCAATAGAGAGATGCTATTGACTCAGTTTTACTGAGTGTGCAGGATTTTGGACCTCGTGGATGCAGAGGGATCGATGGAACCCGTTGGACTTTGGATTGAGTCGGGGAGTGAACTATTGGGGTTTGATTGTTTTAGATGTGATATTAGTGCATGTGATTAGATGATATGATTATGGATATAATTCTTATATTACTCGTTGATGATGCAAGATGATGATAGCTTGCCGACCAGAATCACATGTGGAGTAGAGGGGTCATGCAGGACTACCAGAGATGTTGAGGGAGAGGTGTGGACAACACCCAGTCCACAACATACCCATAAAAAATTTAACCTTGTCAAGAAGGAAATTTTAACACTACGTAATGTCTTATGCAATAAATCGATTATCCCGAAGGAGAGCTGTCTGTTACGTGAGAGGACGGATCTGAGCCATCAGATCTCGAGCGAAATCCCGTCAACTGTCAGATCTCGAGAAGTCGCGCAAGGTTTAAGTCCTAGTGTGCAGAGGAGGAGCCATCAGGATATCAAAGTCATCGGGGTTTTGTAAAGACAAAGAATCGAGACCTTGAGGTTCTCGAAATCTCCAGAACGAATCCTAGCTGTTGATCTTGGCAGGACACGCGTCAGCATTCTTGGAGATCGGGATTTTACCCATCAAAGATTTCAGGAGTGTGGAACGCGTGCGTGTTGAAAATTCGATCCACGATTTCTCTATAGAATCGGAGCCATCCAAACAGCGGGGACACGTGTCAGGAGATCCCATGGAGTTAGAGATCAGGGAATTGAAAGTTTTGTGCACATGCCAACGAGAATTGCGATATTCTGAAACGCGATTCCCCGACGAGTACAAGGACAGAGAAGGGACCACCAGGGTTAGAGTGGTGGATAGGTGTCGTGTCACACCGAACGATCGCAGATCGGGGTTCGGGAAAACACAAGTCCCGAAAATCATGGGTTTTGAATTTGCAAACTCCGATACACCGAGGGTGGACAGGTGTTAAAAGGTCAACTCTCGCAAGGGGGTCAACGCCAAGTGGCAATTGAGATCGGGAGTCGGGGATCCATGAGGAAAGCGGATCACGACAACGCAAATGCCGATTTCCCGACGGGAAAATTCCCGATAAAAGCATGGAACACCGACGAGATCTGAGCCGTCCATTCCGAGGATGCGTGGCAATCATCTAGCACCATCGGTGAAAGCTCCACAAGAGGGCTTCATCGAGCATCGGGATATCGGGAGTCTCAGAACATAGCAACAAGGATTTTGAAATCGCGAAACGTGATTTCCCGATAAGCCAAAGGACAATGGGGCCCACGGAAGAGTCAACGGTGGACAGGTGGCATCAGGTATCGGGATATCGCGAGTTTCGTGGACAAGGTGTCCATGCACTATGAAATCGCGAACCCCAAAAACCGACGTAGTTAACTTAACTCTTAACCCTTGATTAAAAGAATTAATTAATAACGGTTTAATTAAGACCTAAACATATCGCGAAATTGGAGATCAGGGTTTCGGGATTCAATATGCGTCGAATCTTTATTATGGGAAACCCCGAATACTGACAGGAATTAGGACTACGGTCACATAGGTCTAGGTCACAAGGACCTTGGTGTAGCCGAAAGGGCTAACACGCAAGGAAGAGGCACATCGGGTATCGGGATATCGGGAATTCCGTAGGCACGGGATTCATGCAAATCGATAGTGCGATATCCGAAATCCCGATAAGGAATAAGGTTGTGGTCACAAGGCAAGGTCGTGTGGATCACGAACATATCTTAGGGGCTAAAGCGCTAGGAACATATCGGAGATCGGGAATCTGTGAGGGCAGGAGACTCTCGTCATCGAGCATAAGGAAACCCCGAAACCCAAAATTTAAGTGGGGAATTTTACAGTTAGGAGCCAAGGGCCATGAGCAATACAAAAGACAAGGTATATGCATCTAACTACATGCATATGCACAGACGAATAAAATTATAAATATAAATGAATTAAATTAAAAGAAGAATACCAAAATTCGTACAGAACAGGAATTACAAGCAAATCAGTTTGTTCAAAGGAGGAAATTACCATTCATTACCACCACGTAAGGAAGTCTTATGCAGATTCTTGACTCAATTAACTCAACATTCTTCATGAAGGTACTGAAACTGTGCACAACATGCGGACTGAATCGTACCTCTTACTATAGCTGAGGGTGAGCTCTGCAAAATGTACAGACAAGGGATTGGTTCCCAACATTTCAAGGAGACTGGACTCCAGGTCCTAGATCTTATCAGGGGCCATACCAATATACTTTGTTTCTGCAAAATGAACTGGTACAGTGCTCAGAACAACAGTGTGGATGTGAGCCATGGCAAGGGATATTCTGGAGACCTCTGAGCAGAGCAGAGGCAGACCTGTGGTGGATGAAAAATGATGTGAGGAAAGTCCCAACGTATGATAAAGTGGGACAAAGGAAGGATGCGTAGAGATTCGAAAGGTTGACAGGTGTAGAGTTTGGAGTTTAGATACGAGGGAGCTTATGAAATCCAGACAAGCACGTGGAACCCATGCATGCCCGAACCCTTAGGTATATGTTCAATTATTATATACATATAATATAAAGTGTTAAAAATAATTTAAAGTAAAATAAATAATATAGTATAAATAATTTATATATAAATAAGATTAAGTTAGTATAAATTAAAGTAAAATTAATTTGGGTTAAATTAGTGTAATGATAATTTTAAATTAAATTTTTTTTGAGTATAAGGTTAATCTACCTTAAAGCTCGATGTTAACCAAGCTTAGATGCTTCATCCTAACCCAAACCTAGCCAATTTCCCTGATGGAGTAATGTCTGTTTACAGACAAGTAAAGAAAACTTACGCCCAACCCTGTTTCTAAGTTTGAGTAGCACCAATTTGAAATGTTCTAGAACTCACCGTGATAACTTTGGGGTGATGCAGGTTAAGCCAATCAAGATGGTCAGGACTCGAAGGGGTCGAGGCAGGGGAGCGTCGTCACGGGCACCACCGACGCCACCCACACCATCAACACCATCAACACCATCGACACCACCAGCACCGCCACCACCATCGCCCGAACTAGCCCTCATACTATGCTCGTTGGAAGCCATTAACAAGACTTTAAAGGGGCACCAACCAGCAGGGACTGAAGTGGAACTCCCACCATCTAGGATAGGTAATCCAGAAGCATCAAGGAACTCAAGGGGAGAATTTCCACCTGAATACATCATGCAAGAATTGCAGAAGATCAAACTTTCAGAGTTTGCCGGAGGTCGCGCCAGTGAACACACAGAAGCATGGTTGGAAGGCATGACAAGGTGTTTTGCCTTAATGGACTATGCATCCAACTCGAAGGCAAAGATTGCAATTTTCCAGTTAAGAGATAGTGCCTTGAACTTGTGGGGCAACTTGGAAAGACAACTACACCTTACCCCAGACACAGTATCTTGGGAAATTCTCAAGCAGAGGTTCCGAAGGAAATATCTACCAGCATACTACGAGGAGCAACAGGTAGGAGCATTTCATGCCTTAGTACAAGGAAACAGGACTTTGGAAGAATACGAGATCAGGTTTATGGAACTGGTCAAGTATGTTTCGTATATGGACAATCACCAACGACAGGCAGAGCGATTCGTTTATGGATTGAACCCGAAGATAAGAGCTATGGTGCGGATGTGGAAACCGTCTTCAGTAGCGGAGGTGGTAGAGAGTGTGCATTATGCGGAGGAACACATGAACTTAACAGGAGGTACAAGATCGACATTTCCACATTGCTCTGGATTTGTAGGAAAGACCCCGAGAATATTTCCTAGGGGAGGGGGCTCGAGGCCACCACCTTATGGTAACAGAGTCGTGCCAGGGATAGTAGCTGTAGGGATTTCAATGCTAGCTAGTGCAGCATCTTGTTCATCGCCAACAGTGCAGACAGGTCCATGACCATCTCGGGGAACAACTAGTAGGGGGAGGGGTTCAAGGGGAAGGAACTCATTTCAAAGACAAACACATAACAATGCACAGGCTCAACCTGGTGTTACCTGTTGGGGTTGCGCGGGACCCCATTACCAGCGTAACTGCCCGGAGTTACAATCAGGGTTCTTGCATAGAGAAGGAAAGGCACCAATGGGGAGAGCAAGTAGCAACCATCATATTTACGCAGTGGTAAACAACCACCAGGTCGAACATCAATCCACTGTAGTAGAATCCTCAGGTACACTAAATCATGTCAATGTTAAGATTTTGTTTGATTCTGATGCGACAGATAGTTTCATTTCACATTCTGCATTAAAAAGGAGTGGGTTG
Organism: Picea engelmannii; assembly: GCA_009831015.1. Classification (NCBI taxonomy): domain Eukaryota; kingdom Viridiplantae; phylum Streptophyta; class Pinopsida; order Pinales; family Pinaceae; genus Picea; species Picea engelmannii. The sequence continues at coordinate 29,617 of ML819843.1, read as the reverse complement.
TCAGCCTACGAGCATGATGACTTTAAACAAGTCGAGATGGCTTCGGGGGAAAAACATGTTGTAGGACCTAGTGTCGATAATTGTATGGTAGACCTAGGAGTGTGCACTACCAGGTTGAAGGTATATGTCACTACTCTTGGGGCGTATGACCTAATCATTGGAATGGATTGGTTAGCAGCTCATCGAGCTTTGGTAGATTGTTTCACAAAAAGAGTGCTTTGTATTGATGATGAAGGAAGACCAATAGAGATCCAAGGTGTACAAAGAGAAGTGTCATTACGCTTTATATCAACTATGAAGGTCAAGCGGTGCTTGAGGCAAGGGTGTTGACTGTATGTAGTGGAAGCAGTGGGTGAAAGGAAAGGACCCTCATTAGATTAGTATCTAGTATTGTCAGAATTTCCAGATGTTTTCCCGAATGAATTACCAGGGTTACCTCCTGAGAGGGAGCTTGATTTTACTATTGAGCTAAAACTTGGTGCAGAACCAATATCCAAGACTCCGTATCGGATGACGGCGCCAGAACTTTGTGAATTGCAAATGCAGTTGAAGGAGTTACTAGACTTAGGGCTAGTAAGGCCCAGTGTCTCACCTTGGGGCGCACCGGTGATTTTTGTAAAGAAGAAGGATGGATCCTTACGACTGTGTATAGACTACAGGGACTTGAACCGGGCTACAGTGAAAAATAGGTACCCAATGCCGCGAATAGATTACCTCTTCGATCAGATGAAAAGAGCAGCGGTATTCTCAAAGATCGATTTGCGATCTCGGTATCATCAGTTAAGGATTAAGGAAGGTGATATCCCAAAAACTGCCTTTCGAACTCGGTTTGGACATTATGAGTTTGTTGTAGTGCCTTTCGGATTGACCAATGCACCAGCAGTATTCATGAGCCTCATGAACGGCGTATTTCGGAAGTACTTAGACCGTTTTGTACAAGTTTTTATGGATGACATTCTCATCTACTCCAGGAATGAAAGAGAACACGAGGAACACTTGCGAATACTGTTTTCTTGCCTTAGGGAGAACAAATTGTATGGGAAGTTGTCGAAGTGTTCCTTCTTCTAGACAGAGATCCACAATTTAGGTCATATCATTTTCGACGAAGGAATCTCGGTGGACCCAGAAAAGGTAAAGGCCATTATGGAATGGCCAATGCCGAAAAATGCACATGAGGTGAGAAGCTTCGTGGGGCTAGCGGGTTATTACCGGAGATTTGTGGAAGGATTCTCAAAAATAGCAAAACCCATTACCACTTTATAACGCAAGGGAGTCAGGTATGAATGGACAGAAGAATGTGATAGTGCATTCATTGAGCTTAAGAGGTTACTAACTAGTGCGCCAATTATACGAGTGCTAGATATGGAAAAGGACTTCATGGTCTGCACGGATGCCTCGAAACAAGGATTGGGGGCCGTGCTAATGCAGGATGGAGGAGTGATAGCTTATGCATCAAGGAAGTTGAAGAAGAACGAAGAGTTATATGTGACTCGTGACTTAGATTTGGCAGCAATAATGCTAGCTCTGAAACTTTGGAGGCACTATCTTGTGGGGCAAAATTTTTAGCTCAAAATGGACCATCAAATCTTAAAACATCTCTTCACTCAAAGAGATCCGAATGCCAAGCAAAGGCGATGGATTGAGTTTATGAGTGATTATGATTTTGGTATTTCATATATAAAGGGAAAGGAAAATGTGGTCGCGGATGCCTTGAGTAGGAGACCATGTATCTTCTCCTTGGTAACCTTAAAGGTCAGTCTGAGGGAACATGTGTTGACACAGCTACTAGGAGACAGTTGGTATTTAAAGGTTACTTCAAACCTCCAGAGCAGGAGGCAATTAGACCCAAAGTATGAAGGATATAATCTGAAAATAGACGGATTGTTAAGATATCGAGGAAGGATGTATATCCCAGAGAATGGGGATATTAGAAGCATCGTACTGAAGGAAGCCCATAGAGCACTCTATTGTGCACATCCGGGTGTGAAGAAGATGTACGCAGAGATGAAGAAACTCTTATTTTGGGTAGGCATGAAGTGCGGTGTAGTTCATTTCGTCACCATATGCCTAGAGTGTCAACAACTGAAGGCCGATCACCATCACCTGACAGGCCTCCTACAACCACATGATGTCCCTATGTCCAAGTGGGAAGTCATCTCAATGGATTTTGTTGTAGGGTTGCCACTCACATCTCATAGACACAATGCCATTCTTGTGATAGTGGATAAGCTAACCAAGAGTGCTCATTTCATTCCGGTTAGAGACACTTACGATGTTGCTGATGTGGCACGAGTGTTCATAAGCGAAGTTATCCATTTGCACGGGATACCTAAAAAGATCATTTTAGATAGGGACTCCCGATTCACATCTAGATTTTGGACAAGTTTACAATCAACATTGGGGACTCAGTTGAACTTAAGCACAACTTATCATCCGGAAACAGATGGGCAAACTGAGAGAGTAAATCAAGTTATGGAAGACATGCTTAGGATGTATGTAATGGATAATCAAACCCAGTGGGAGAAGTACCTACCTTTGGTAGAGTTTTCCTACAATAACAGTTATCATAGTTCCATCGGAATGCCACCATACGAAGCTTTGTATGGAAGGCCATGCAGAACACCATTGAGTTGGGATAGATTAGAAGACCGAGTAACAGTTGGGCCAGAATTGATTCAGGAATTGGAGAAACAGGTGATTCAGATCTGGCAGAGACTAATGGAAGCACAGGATAGACAGAAAAGTTATGTGGATGCACATAGGACCGACCGAAATTATGAAGTGGGGCACCAAGTTTTCATTCGTATCAGGCCTAATAAGAGTACCATATGGTTCGGGAAGGGGACAAAGTTTTGACCTCGGTTTACAGGGCCATTTAGGGTCCAAGAGAAAATTAGACCCGTTGCTTATCGTCTCGTTTTGCCACCCCACTTGCATAAAACTCATAATGTATTTCATGTATCTATTTTACGTCATTATGTTGCTGATGAATTACATAAACTAAATTGGAAAGAATTGCAGGTATCGGACGTGGGAACCCTCATGATAGAACCATTAGACATATTGGACCGTAGAGTCCGACAGCTCATAAACCATCTGGTAGATCAATTTAAGGTCCAGTGGGACAAGTATAGTCTAGGATCTGCTACTTGGGAGGACGTCGAGACACTACGACGAGACTATCCCTCACTATTTTGACAACCTCCAGAACATGTTTCTCGAGGGTGGGGTGTAGGTAACACTACCTTTTGACTTAGATGGCCAGGATTACCTGAGGCCTATACACTTTATTTCCCAGTCACGGTGAAACTATTAAGTGATACACTTAAAGTTCAAACTTATGAACTTTTATGAATGATTAAATGTTATCAATGATGAGGCATGTAATGCGATCTATTATGTGAATGTGAATTTTATGAATGAATAAATGTTATCAATGATGAGGGATGTAATGTGATTTGTTATGTGGATGTGAATTTTACGAATGTTTAAATGTTATTGATGATGATGTATATGATGCGACATATTGTGAGAAAGTGAAATTGTTGAATGTTTAAATACTATTAGAATGATGTTGGATACAATGCAGCATATTTTGGGCAAATGATAATCTCATGAATGAATGATGAGTTTGAATTATGGGATATTATGAAATCTAATTCTATGTGGAAAACTTCAATGTTGATCTATCAGTACAGGGATACCAAAGTGAAATGATGATAGTATGCAATTATATGATAATAATGCATAGAAATGTATGAGTTGTGTTGCAGACTGATCTGCAGGTTATGGGCTATGAAATAGCCAAGTGATAATGATGATGAAAGTGGATATCAGAACCACTAACCAAGAAACATTCTGGTATAAATAATGTATGTGCAATTTATATTGATTTGTATGCATTGCTATGATATGTGGATTAGTGCATGATTTTGGTACTAACACTGCCCAAAACCAAATAAACGATGAAAAAACCTCCAGCAACATAGTGCCCCTGTATGTTCCATTGTAGGGTGTTGACCCTGGTTCTGTTAGGAGGGGTGGAGGCATTTCCCACCGAGTATCCTCCATTGTAGGGTGTTGACCCTGGTTCTGTTAGGAGGGGTGGAGGCATTTGCCACCGTGTATCCTCTGAAACCTGAAGTCATGGGAGGACGGTGCTAGTTCACGCTCCCCAAGACGTGTGATGATGACTGTCAGTTTCCTGCTAGGGAAGCTTGGTCGAGATAGAAAAACTTCCACTTACTGGTTCTATTTGGAGTTAGGTCAGTATAGCTTATGCGGCAAGTTAGTCTAGAATAGGATGGATAGGAATGGAGTTGGAAGTAGGTTAGGGAGGAAGGATGAGTAGAATAGTTGAGACTATATGGAGATCTATCTTGTGGTGGGATTTGATGAAGAAAAATGTGTATATATGAATATTCATTATTATGTAACTAAACCACAGTTGTTTAAAATAAATTATTGAGCCGGATCATTGTGATTAAAGAATTTCTCTAACAATTGATTGACTGTTGTCTTTTATAAAAGACTAGTCTTGCTGATTAGATTGAATGCATACCTAAATTATTAAAGGATGACAGTGTGATTATTAGTACGTGCACGAGATTTGCATGTACTAGCTACACATGCATTTATTTTACATACACACTAGTATGTATGAGATTTCTTGACTTACTTACTGATAATGTCAGTTACTTGTTGTGAATGTGTGAACCATGCTCTTTTCATTTGTACCATCAGATACCTTAAACTTCAGGACGAAGTTTCTTGAAGGGTGGGTGTATGTAACGACCCTAATTAAATAAATATTTAAAGATTATAAAGTAAAATTAATTAATGAAAATAATTGTGATTAATTAAGGAATACTCTAACTACATACCACATTTAATGATCTGAGAAATAAATTTAAAAGACCAATGAAAAATGTTAAAAAAATGGTTGCGTATGCAGATAGGGAGCCTATGAATCCCGAGAAGATCAAACATTTAAGGAGGGATAAGGGACAGGCACAAAGTGTGGTTGGAGGAGTAATTGCATGAGTCGGCGAAGGAGGAATAAGGGAAAGGGGAAGGTTGACGGGAGGATCATTCGACAGAGGATATTTTCTGAGGACTTTTGGACTTGCTGTGAGCACAGAGATTGGGACTGTGGCTCTTGATCAGGGGAGGCACTGAGTTGCTTGAGGTTTTGGGCACGGTGGGCCAGGATATCCGTAGATATCCTGGAGCTAGGTAGTTTTCCTAGTTGGTAGGGAGGATAGTAGTTTTGGGCAGTTATTTTTCTGTTTGTGGCAGGATTGATCTGGGTAGCAGGTAACAAGAAGGCAGCAACAAGTCATAGTGGCAACAACAATTAGCATCAGAAACAGGTACTCTGTTAAGATTATGTATTTATTTCTTTCTGCATGAAATCAATATTTATTGATAAATCTAAGTTCTGAAGTTGATGTCATGAAAATCAATATTATGCTATGAAGTTATTGTTTTAGTTTACAAAATAAGTGGCTTAGAAAACTTGATGATGTTTAGAAATATTTGGTTGTTACAGACCACGTATCTTTTCCTTGGTACCCTTAAAGGTCAGTCTGAGGGAACATGTGTTGACACAACTACTAGGAGACAGTTGGTATTTAAAGGTTACTTCAAACCTCCAGAGCAGGAGGCGGATAGACCCAAAGTATGAAGGATATAATCTGGAAACAGGCGGATTGTTAAGATATCGAGGAAGGATGTACATCCCAGAGAATGGGGATATTCGAAGCATCATACTGAAGGAAGCCCATAGAGAACTTTATTGCGCACATCCGGGTGTGAAGAAGATGTACACAGAGATGAAGAAACTATTCTTTTGGGTAGGCATGAAGCACGATGTAGTCCATTTCATCACCAGATGTCTAGAGTGTTAACAAGTGAAAGCTGACCACCATCACCCAGCAGGCCTCCTACAACCACATGACACCCCTATGTCCAAGTGGCAAGTCATCTCTATGGATTTTATTGTAGGATTACCACTCACATCTCAAAGACACAATGCCATTCTTGTGATAGTGGATAAGTTAACCAAAAGTTCTCATTTCATTCTGGTTAGATACACTTACGATGTTACTGATGTGGCACAAGTGTTCATAAGTGAGGTTATCCATTTGCATGGGATACCTAAGAAGATGATTTCAGAGAGGGACTCCAGATTCACATCTAGGTTTTGGACAAGTTTACAGTCAGCATTGGGGACTCAGTTGAACTTAAGCACAACTTATCATCCCGAAACAGATGGGCAAACTGAGAGAGTAAATCAAGTTATGGAAGACATGCTTAGGATGTATTTAATGGATAATCAAACCCAGTGGGATAAGTACCTACCTTTAGTAGAGTTTTCCTACAATAATAGTTATCACAGTTCCATCGGAATGCCTCCATACGAAGCTTTGTATGGAAGGCCATGCAGAACACCATTGAGTTGGGATAGACTAGAAGATTGAGTAACACTTGGGCCAGAATTGATTCAGGAAATGGAGGAACAGGTGATTCAGATCAGGCAGAGACTAAAGGAAGCACAGGATAAACAGAAAAGTTGTGTGGATGCACACAGGACCGACTGAAATTATGAAGTGGGGGACCAAGTTTTCATTCGTATCAGGCCTAATAAGAGTACCATAAGGTTCGGGAAGGGGACAAAATTGTCACCTCAGTTTATAGGGCCATTTAGAGTCCAAGAGAAAATTGCACCCGTTGCCTATCGTCTCGTACTACCACCCCACTTGCATAAAACTCATAATGTATTTCATGTATCTGTTTTACGTCATTATGTTGCTGATGAATCACATAAACTAAATTGGAAATAATTGCAGGTATCAGACGTGGGAACCCTCGCGGTAGAACCGTTACGCATATTGGACCGTAGAGTCCGACAGCTCAGAAACCGTTTGGTAGACCAAGTTAAGGTCCAGTGGGACAAGTATAGTCCAAGATCTGCTACTTGGGAGGACGCCGAGACACTACGGCGAGACTATCCCTCACTATTTTGACCACCTCGAGAACATGTTTCTTGAAGGTGGGGTGTATGTAACACCACCTTTTGACTTAGACAGCCAGGATTACCTGAGGCCTATACACTTTATTTCCTAGTCACAATGAAACCATTAAGTGATATACTTAAACTTTAAACTTATGAACTGTAATGAATGTCTAAGTGTTACTAATGATGATGCAAGTAATGCGATCTATTATGTGAATGTAAATTTTACGAATGTTTAAATTTTATTGATGATGATGTATATGATGTGACATATTGTGAGAAAGTGAAATTATTGAATGTTTAAATACTATTAGAATGATGTTGGATACAATGAAATCTATTTTGGGTAAATGCTAATCTTGTGAATGGGTGACGAGTATGAATTATGGGATATTGTGAAATCTAATTCTAATGAGAAAGACTTGATGTAAATGTATCGGTACGGGGATACCAAATTGAAACAATGATAGTATGCAATTATATGATGATAATGCATAGAAATGTATGAGTTTGTGTTGCAGACTAATCTGCAGGTTATGGGCTATCAAATAGCCAAGTGATAATGATGATGAAAGTGGATATCAGAACCACTAAATGAGAAACATTATGGTATGAATAATGTATGTGCAATTTATATTGATTTGGATGCATTGCTATGATATGTGGACTAGTGCATGATTTTTGGTACTAACACTGCACAAAATTGAATAAACGATGACAAAACCTCCAGCAACATGGTGCCCCTGTATGTTCCATTGTAGGGTGTTGACCCTAGTTTTGATAGGAGGGGTGGAGGAATTTCCCACCGAGTATCCTCCATTGTAGGGTGTTGACCCTGGTTCTGTTAGGAGGGGTGGAGGCATTTCCCACCGAGTATCCTCCATTTGTAGGGTGTTGACCCTGGTTCTGTTAGGAGGGGTGGAGGCATTTCCCACCATGTATCCTCTGAAACCTGAAGTCATGGGAGAACGATACTAGTTCACGCTCCCCAAGACGTGTGATGATGACTGTCAGTTTCCTGCTAGGGAAGCTTGGTTGAGATAGCGACACTTCCACTTACAGGTTCTATTTGGAGTTAGGTCAATATAGTTGATGCTCCAAGATAGTCTAGCAGAGGAAGGATAGGAATGGAGATGGAAGTAGGTTAGGGAGGAAGGATGAGTAGTAATAGTTGAGACAATATGGAGATCTTCCTTGTGATGGAATTTGATGTCATCCCTTCAAAAAAAGGGGGGAGAAATGTGTATATATGAATATTCATTATTATGTAACTAATCCACAGTTGTTTAAAATAAATTATTGAACCGGATAATTGTAATTAAAGAATTTCTCAAACAATTGATTGATTGTTGTCTTTTATAAAAGACTCGTCTTGCTGACTGTATTGAATGCATACATAAATTATTAAAGGATGACAGTTTTGATTATTAGTACATGCACGAGATTTGCATGTACTAGCTACACATGCATTTCTTGTACATATACGCTACTATGTATGAGATTTCTTGACTTACTTACTGATAATGTCAGTTATTTGTTGTGAATGTGTGAACCATGCTCTTTTCCTTTGTACCATCAGATACCTTAACTTCGGGACGAAGTTTCTTGAAGGGTGGGTGTATGTAACGACCCTAGTTAGAGAAATGTTTAAAGATTATAAAGTAAAATTAATTAAAGAAAATAATTGTGGTTAACTAAGTAGTAATTTAACTACAGATCACATTGAATGACCTGAGAAATAAATTTAAGAGATCAATGAAAAATGTTATAAAATGGTTGCATATGCAGAGAGGGATAACCTATGAATCCCGAGAATATAAAACATTAAAGGAAGGATCAGGGACGGGGACAAGAGCAGGTAAGGGAGTAAATGAGGAGTCGGTGAAGGAGGGATAAGGGAGGAAGGAAGGTTGATGGGAGGACATCATTCGATGGAGGATGGATTTTTCGAAGGACTATGAGATTTGCGGTGAGCAGAGAGTTTTGGATTGTGGCTTCTGATCAGTTCAGGCACCGAGTTGCTGGCGATTTTGGGCACGGGGGCCATGATATCCGTAGATATCCTCGATATAGGTAGTTTTTCCTAGTTGGCAGGGAGGACAGTAGTTTTGGGCAGTTATTCTTTGTTTGTGGCAGGGTTGATTTGTGCATCAGGCAACAGGAAAGAAACAACAAAGCAGCAAGGCAACATAAATTAGCATAAGAAGCAGGCACTTTGTTAAGTTATGTATTTATTTCATTCTTCCATGAAATCAGTATTTATTGATAAATCTAAGTTACCGAAGTTGCTGTTACCAAAATCAATATTATGTTATGAAGTTATTAGCTCAGTTCATTAAATAAATTTCTTATGAAATTAAAATGATATCTAGAAATATTTGGTTGTTACATCCTCAATATCTTGTACATCTTAAGCTCTACCATTGTGGTTCCTCCAATACATTAGTATGGACGAACTAGTATTGGATAAACTCTAACCTATACTATAGAAACTTATACCTTCTCTTCAAAGGAAACAACAATTGCTCTCATATCTATGGTGCCATATGTGCATAAACACTCGAACCTCTAAATTTAGAAAACCAACATCAAAACATAACAATCAAGGCCTCTTACAATGGACTATCTCAAGATTTTAAGTAGGATTTATCATATGATATCCATGGGTACAATACCATAACCTACTAAAACCATGAGCTTGAAAACCACAAACCCCTTGTTTGTTTGAGCCATTCAAGTTTAACCTAAGATTGAATTTATTTAAAATGGGTTAACACCCGTAAGGAAAAAGGTATAAATTCCCATAAATTAAGTGAGACGGTAATTTGAAATAAAAATTGTACTATATTTGGAATGAAATTTTCATTAAAAAAAGGTTGATTTTTTCCACATTTTAACATTCTCCATTAAAATTGAGTTTCTTTTCCATTTGAAATATTGTTTAAATATAAATGGCGGTGAAAAGTTTTAATAAAAATTCTAGATACAGAGAGGGGTACTAGATCAAGTCAAATGTTTAATTACGCACATAATAATAAAATATAACACAATTAATCATAAAAAAAAATCATATATATATATATAATTTGAATTACTAACAACCAGCTTAGATCCATCTTAACTCCCCCTCTCCGAGCTTGATATATCCATAGTTAAGATGGATCTAGGTTGGTATATTTTCAATTGATGAAATTAAGTTATAAGTGAGAATGTACCTATTTCCATCCTCTTACATTTCTACAAGTATATTTTCTAAAAAACTTAGGACAAAAATAAAAATAAAAAAATATCTAGACGCCATATTTACTTTAATTTTGTTTAGTTACCTAGACACTTCCTTATTAGTTTAGCGGAATAACTTATCATGCCTAATTATATTTAGAGCTCAAAATATTTCTACATATTTTTCCATGTTTAGTCCATGTGAGCATTGAGAACCTAGTTTCCCTCTCAATTCAATAGAAGGACCACTTTCTATTCAAGGTAGAAATTCTCGTCAATTAAGTGAGACAATAATTTGAAATTAAATTTGTGCTATATTTGGAATGAAATTTTAACTAAAAAAAGGTTGAGTTTGTCCACATTTTAACATCCTCCATTAAAATTGATTTTCTTTTACATTTGAAATATTGCTTAAAATTATATGGTGGTGAAAAGTTTTAATAAAAAATCAAGATACAAAAAGGGGTCCTAGATGAAGTCAAATGTTTAATTACGCCCTTAACATATTGAAATAATATATATATATATATATATAATTTTAATTAATAACGATGCATCTTAACTCCCCGTAGCTTGATGTATCCTAAGTAAGAATGTACCTCATTCCATCCTCTTACATTTCTACTAGTATATTTTCTAAAAGGTTACGGGAAAAAATAAAAATAAAAAAATAGTTAGACCCAATATTGAGTTTAATTTTATTTAATTACCTAGACACTTCCTCATTAGTTTAGTGGAATCACTTATCATCCCTAATTATATTTAGAGCTCAAATAATTTCTAAGTATTTTTCCATTTTTAGTCCATCTCATAACCGAGATTCATCCTTAATTCAGTAGAAGAACCACTTTATATAGTTACCTAATAATACTTTTAAGAGCCTCTAAATAGTGAGGCTTTAATCACAAATATACCCAAAGGGATAATCCATTCTTTCAACCAGATATTCGAACACATTATTGACCTAGAAAGGGAGCTCCAATTTCCTCCTATAATCGATGGCTATTTTTGCATCTAACTTCTTCAGTCATTCATGATTTTCTATTATATGGAGAGACATATCCATCATACATGGGTATCAGAGATCATTTTTTCCCTTCATTTTCTACTCAAAATCACTCTTCTAATCATTTCAATGAGATAAGTTTCTTACAATTATCTATTATGTGTCACTAATCTTAGAACAATTCTTTACACCTATCTCAATTTTTATCAAACCACATTATACACAACACCCACTTTTTCACCAACAATGGGCCACATTTTCCTCGTCAAAGAGTGATTTGAAAGCAAGTCACCATTCACAACCTTAAGTGTCTACATTCGATACATAAGAAAGCCACAACTTAGAGCAATATGAGGAGACTGGGTTGGAGGATGGGTTTTCCCCTATACTTCCTCTAGAATACAAGTCACTTAGAGTATGAAGGTATGAACACAAATGAAAAACCATCGCATCAATGAACACAAATGAAAAACCATTACATCACTAATTTGGTGCATTTCGAAAATGCACAAGGGAATTTATATTTATTATATGATGTATTCTCATTTTGTTGTATGTCATAAAATTTTGAATATTCGAGGTGGGATGTTTGCCTCATCCTTTGTTTTGAAGAACTAGTGATTTTATTACATATAAAGAGCCAATGCATTTATTTTATTTTACGAACTAGTGCATTTTTGTATTTAAAGAATTCAAGATTTTAGTTATATTTAGATAACTAGTGCATATTTATCACAAACCCACCCTAAAATTTTAAAAAGATATATATTATCACATGTTTATCCACATATTATAATATTGGCTAAGTATCATATTTTATCACTAACAATCATATAAAGGATAACATTAATTCACGAACCCACTCTCAGCACAAAAGAATCCCCCAAAAATTTCTAAGTATAGTCCATTATGTAAATAGCCGAATTTGGGTGTGCATTTTGATGACAACGAAGATGAAAATGAAGACATGTGAGTCCGGGAGTCCGGAGGTCCATGAACCCACTACAAAAAACAATTCTAAGTATAGTACAATTTGTAGATGGTAGAAATAAAAGGTAAATTTTAGTGATCCATGAACCCGCCACATAAAACAATTCTAAGTACATTACAATTTGTAGAGGGTAAAAATAAGAGGTACATTTTAGTGATCATGGATCTTGGGAGGAAGAAAATGGAAATTGTCGCTCTTGGTCACATCCAGAAGTAATATTTTAACATCCCTCCAATTTAAATATTTAAGTAATTTTAAGGGATTGTCAATATTGAGTTATAACATTGGGAAAAACTCTAATTAACATTTTTCTCATCATAGATAATTTATGGTTAAAAATATTTATGCAAATATTACTTTAACTTTCTTTTATTCAAAAATAACATCAGATGAATTGATGACAAAACCCAACTATGATAAGAGAAATTATGCAAGCAAGGACAAGTGTAAACCTAACCGTAAGAGTGCGGGAGGTTAGGAAACAAGTTAGAAATAACTTAGGCAAAGACTCCCAAGAGTTAGGGAGAAGGTTAACTTGAAAAAGAAAGAAGAGACCTAGGAATTCTATTATTCTTTGCTTGGTAAAACAAGAGAGAATAAAAAATAAGTATGGTGTAAACAAGATGGTGTTGAGTACTTGTGTAGAGTTGGTGGTTTTGAGAAAGAACTAAGTTCTGAAATTATTTGGATAAGGTTCTTGACATTTCCAGTTTCCTATGGAATAAACTCTTTGGCTTGCGGGTGACAAGAGTTAGGAGTGTGTGGCTACTCTAGTCTAATAAGGTTGGGAGGAACTGAACTCTCTCCTCAATTTGTCACAATAAATTATTATGGTTTAGATATGTTTATCTACCTTTGATATTTTATTTCTTCATATTTATCATCTTATATATTTACAATTTAAGATAGTTAGTGAGATTTTCTCAAAATGGAGGAATGCTAATCTTAGAAATAATATGCTAGAGATATTGATGTTATAGGATTACTTAGCGTTAATATTCGAAGAGGAAGCTTAAAATACTCATATTTCATTAGGAAGCTGAATATGGTTTTGAAACCCTAGTAACAGAATTATTCTTATTTAAATGTTGTGTGCAATAAAGATCAAATAAAGAAAGACTCTATTTTGAACAAATCATTTTCTTGTTCCATAGATAAATATAATAATAATAAAATGCATGCTATTTGTATCAATAGACTAGAAATTTAATTATTTCAACGACTAGAAATAAATAGAAGAGTACTATGTGCATGTAACCAGAATGAATGACATGTAACTAAAATGAATGGAAACCTATGTAATTAAAGCATTATGTAGCCACATAATTATCTTTTCTCATTATATTTGAACTACTCACATAGAAAATAAAAAATGCTACCCTAAAAATATTATAAACCAAGGTATTTTGTCTAATTAAAGTCTTAGCTCATATACAAAAGAAGAAAATTGCAATAATTTAATAACTCAATTTAGAACATATTTAAAGTGTAAGAGATCGACGTCCTCATAGGTAGGGCAAACTACTAACGTTACTGTACCAAGTCTGAAATAAAAAAATGATGAACGTGTCGATGTGAGTTAATAGTAAAATCTTCAAGAGATTGGCGATATCCGTGAGTCGGTAGCAAGACATGGATTACTCTTCCCTCTTCCCTGTTCGAAGGCCTGAGTAACAAAGGTCGTAACCCTTAAGCTAGTAGGCTTTTCCTGGACGTCGAGATATATATCTATCTCTGCAACAGGAGATAGAGGCATAGATTAGACGCGGGAAAATAAATTAAAGGACTAGAACCACGTAAGAGTGCAAAGCTTGACGAGGGT